>OX596211.1:16627539-16751832 GCA_951394215.1 Glyphodes perspectalis | reverse complement strand
TGATGGAATAAAACAATGTTATGACTGTATGAGATATATTTGCTAGGTGTAGAGGCGTATGGTGTGGTCGGCGCAGGCGGCGAGCAGCCACGGCTGCGTGGGGTGGAAGCGCACGTCCAGCTGGCACAGCGCGTCGCGCGGCGCGCCGCCCGCCAGCTGCTTCAGCGGCACCAGCAGCGGGTTCTGCAGCAGGTCGCTGCGGGCAAGAGGGCATCTCACATCAGTCGGAACGGCGACACGACACATTACATTATACTGTCAATTTATTTCAATATCAATATCATAATGTTAGAGAGCGGTGGTAGCTCAATGGTAAGGACACGCGCCTCTAAACCGAGGAGTGCGGGTTCAAACCCGGGCACGTACCTCTGGATTTTTCGAATCTATGTACGTATTTATACCACTAGCTCGACGGTGAGGGAAAACATCGTGATGAAACCTGCAAATTCAAATAACTTTGGATTTGTAACCATGATCCAAAAATTGTCTGGTTCCCCCTATCTTAGGGTTACGAAGGTCAGATCGGCAGTCGCTTCAATGTAATTACCAGACTCGCTACATCCTGGATCATGGTCTAAGCGGACCCCGTCTAAGCACGGGACATAACGCTAGGAAGATGATGATCAATATCATAATGTTAACATAATATTATTCACATGTTCATTCGATTTATAACTGCTTTTTTGAAACTTATATAAATAAAAATCATAGAGAGAGGTGTATGAAAAGCTCACTTGTAGACCATCCCGTGCGACACGACGACATAGGGGTCGTCGCCGGCGGTCGCGAACAGCGGGTAGCGCGGGTGGAACGCGACGGAGCGGACCGCCTTGCCGTGCAGCCTCAGCGTCTGGTACGGCTTCGACGACAGCTCCAGGTCGAACCACATGCACTTGGAGTCGTAGGAGGCGACGAGCAGGTTGTCGCCGGCCGGGTGCACGGCCAGCGCGCTCACCCACTGCGCGCCCGTGAGCAGCTTGCGCACCAGCTCCTGCTTGACCAGGTCGTAGACGCGCACGGCGCGCTGCGTGGCCACGAACAGCAGCGGCTTGGTCGGGTGGAACAGCGCGCACTGCACCAGCCCCTTGGCGCGCCGGAACGGCAGCTGGCTGCGCCGCCGCGACACCTGGTGCACCACGACCGCGCGCGACGCGCCCTCGCGCAGCGTCGCGCACACGTAGTCGCCGCGCCCGTGCCACGCCGCCTGCGCCCGCGACACACGCTTAGCGACCGAACCGAACGCACGGAGTGCTTGCCATAACAATATATCGACTAGATTTATCTATACTTATGTATCTATAAGCAAAGATTAATTCAATCAAATATTTTATTTAAATAATAGAATTATCCGACTTGAAGGACCAAAATAGAAGCGAACCTGCCCTTAACATAAATTACTTACATGAATGACTGGCTTGAAATGCGTAATGGCGATGCGGACGCCGATGGCCCACTCCTCGGGCTTCACCTTGTCCCACTTGACACACGAGAGAGTGCGTTCGTCCACTGAAACACGACAGCAGAAATTTGTTATATAGGATTTAATCTTAATTGAAATTCCGCAGATACTGTGCCGTCACCGGTACTACGTCACATACCCTAAATATTTTTTAAAATGTACATCCGAGAGCAATAAAAACAACTGCCATCATATCATAAAATAGCGAGGCAAAAGTAGGCAATCCCCACATATACGAGTGTACTGCGGGGGTGAAGCAGACGAGCGCGCACTCACTGGCGACGTCGTGCGCGGGCGGCGGCTCGTCGAGCAGGCGGTCGGTGCGCGCGGCCACGCGGTGCGCGCCCACGCCGGCGCCCGGGTTGAGCAGCAGCAGGCGCGCGCCGGCCGCGGGGCGGTATACGAGTGTACTGCGGGGGTGAAGCAGACGAGCGCGCACTCACTGGCGACGTCGTGCGCGGGCGGCGGCTCGTCGAGCAGGCGGTCGGTGCGCGCGGCCACGCGGTGCGCGCCCACGCCGGCGCCCGGGTTGAGCAGCAGCAGGCGCGCGCCGGCCGCGGGGCGGTATACGAGTGTACTGCGGGGGTGAAGCAGACGAGCGCGCACTCACTGGCGACGTCGTGCGCGGGCGGCGGCTCGTCGAGCAGGCGGTCGGTGCGCGCGGCCACGCGGTGCGCGCCCACGCCGGCGCCCGGGTTGAGCAGCAGCAGGCGCGCGCCGGCCGCGGGGCGGTATACGAGTGTACTGCGGGGGTGAAGCAGACGAGCGCGCACTCACTGGCGACGTCGTGCGCGGGCGGCGGCTCGTCGAGCAGGCGGTCGGTGCGCGCGGCCACGCGGTGCGCGCCCACGCCGGCGCCCCGGTTGAGCAGCAGCAGGCGCGCGCCGGCCGCGGGGCGGTATACGAGTGTACTGCGGGGGTGAAGCAGACGAGCGCGCACTCACTGGCGACGTCGTGCGCGGGCGGCGGCTCGTCGAGCAGGCGGTCGGTGCGCGCGGCCACGCGGTGCGCGCCCACGCCGGCGCCCCGGTTGAGCAGCAGCAGGCGCGCGCCGGCCGCGGGGCGGTATACGAGTGTACTGCGGGGGTGAAGCAGACGAGCGCGCACTCACTGGCGACGTCGTGCGCGGGCGGCGGCTCGTCGAGCAGGCGGTCGGTGCGCGCGGCCACGCGGTGCGCGCCCACGCCGGCGCCCGGGTTGAGCAGCAGCAGGCGCGCGCCGGCCGCGGGGCGGTATACGAGTGTACTGCGGGGGTGAAGCAGACGAGCGCGCACTCACTGGCGACGTCGTGCGCGGGCGGCGGCTCGTCGAGCAGGCGGTCGGTGCGCGCGGCCACGCGGTGCGCGCCCACGCCGGCGCCCGGGTTGAGCAGCAGCAGGCGCGCGCCGGCCGCGGGGCGGTATACGAGTGTACTGCGGGGGTGAAGCAGACGAGCGCGCACTCACTGGCGACGTCGTGCGCGGGCGGCGGCTCGTCGAGCAGGCGGTCGGTGCGCGCGGCCACGCGGTGCGCGCCCACGCCGGCGCCCGGGTTGAGCAGCAGCAGGCGCGCGCCGGCCGCGGGGCGGTATACGAGTGTACTGCGGGGGTGAAGCAGACGAGCGCGCACTCACTGGCGACGTCGTGCGCGGGCGGCGGCTCGTCGAGCAGGCGGTCGGTGCGCGCGGCCACGCGGTGCGCGCCCACGCCGGCGCCCCGGTTGAGCAGCAGCAGGCGCGCGCCGGCCGCGGGGCGGTATACGAGTGTACTGCGGGGGTGAAGCAGACGAGCGCGCACTCACTGGCGACGTCGTGCGCGGGCGGCGGCTCGTCGAGCAGGCGGTCGGTGCGCGCGGCCACGCGGTGCGCGCCCACGCCGGCGCCCGGGTTGAGCAGCAGCAGGCGCGCGCCGGCCGCGGGGCGGTATACGAGTGTACTGCGGGGGTGAAGCAGACGAGCGCGCACTCACTGGCGACGTCGTGCGCGGGCGGCGGCTCGTCGAGCAGGCGGTCGGTGCGCGCGGCCACGCGGTGCGCGCCCACGCCGGCGCCCGGGTTGAGCAGCAGCAGGCGCGCGCCGGCCGCGGGGCGGTATACGAGTGTACTGCGGGGGTGAAGCAGACGAGCGCGCACTCACTGGCGACGTCGTGCGCGGGCGGCGGCTCGTCGAGCAGGCGGTCGGTGCGCGCGGCCACGCGGTGCGCGCCCACGCCGGCGCCCGGGTTGAGCAGCAGCAGGCGCGCGCCGGCCGCGGGGCGGTATACGAGTGTACTGCGGGGGTGAAGCAGACGAGCGCGCACTCACTGGCGACGTCGTGCGCGGGCGGCGGCTCGTCGAGCAGGCGGTCGGTGCGCGCGGCCACGCGGTGCGCGCCCACGCCGGCGCCCCGGTTGAGCAGCAGCAGGCGCGCGCCGGCCGCGGGGCGGTATACGAGTGTACTGCGGGGGTGAAGCAGACGAGCGCGCACTCACTGGCGACGTCGTGCGCGGGCGGCGGCTCGTCGAGCAGGCGGTCGGTGCGCGCGGCCACGCGGTGCGCGCCCACGCCGGCGCCCGGGTTGAGCAGCAGCAGGCGCGCGCCGGCCGCGGGGCGGTATACGAGTGTACTGCGGGGGTGAAGCAGACGAGCGCGCACTCACTGGCGACGTCGTGCGCGGGCGGCGGCTCGTCGAGCAGGCGGTCGGTGCGCGCGGCCACGCGGTGCGCGCCCACGCCGGCGCCCGGGTTGAGCAGCAGCAGGCGCGCGCCGGCCGCGGGGCGGTATACGAGTGTACTGCGGGGGTGAAGCAGACGAGCGCGCACTCACTGGCGACGTCGTGCGCGGGCGGCGGCTCGTCGAGCAGGCGGTCGGTGCGCGCGGCCACGCGGTGCGCGCCCACGCCGGCGCCCGGGTTGAGCAGCAGCAGGCGCGCGCCGGCCGCGGGGCGGTATACGAGTGTACTGCGGGGGTGAAGCAGACGAGCGCGCACTCACTGGCGACGTCGTGCGCGGGCGGCGGCTCGTCGAGCAGGCGGTCGGTGCGCGCGGCCACGCGGTGCGCGCCCACGCCGGCGCCCGGGTTGAGCAGCAGCAGGCGCGCGCCGGCCGCGGGGCGGTATACGAGTGTACTGCGGGGGTGAAGCAGACGAGCGCGCACTCACTGGCGACGTCGTGCGCGGGCGGCGGCTCGTCGAGCAGGCGGTCGGTGCGCGCGGCCACGCGGTGCGCGCCCACGCCGGCGCCCGGGTTGAGCAGCAGCAGGCGCGCGCCGGCCGCGGGGCGGTATACGAGTGTACTGCGGGGGTGAAGCAGACGAGCGCGCACTCACTGGCGACGTCGTGCGCGGGCGGCGGCTCGTCGAGCAGGCGGTCGGTGCGCGCGGCCACGCGGTGCGCGCCCACGCCGGCGCCCGGGTTGAGCAGCAGCAGGCGCGCGCCGGCCGCGGCCGCCACCAGGCTCAGGCCCGGCGCCGGCCCCCAGCACACGCGGCTGACAGGGTCTCGCAGCTCGATGCTGCGCAGGCAGCGTCCCGTGCTCGTCTCCCACACTGCAAAACACGCCCGGTGCTTTACTACTTGCCGCTCGATTTTGTTGCACCGAACCACAATGCCGTAACTGTGATAAATGGCTATCCGGCTCGAAGGACCGAGAAGTATTCGAGATCGGGGTGGCCGGGTACAAATCGTAAGAAACCAGTTTTTTATAAGTGTATAACATAGTCGTTGCGAGGACTTTGTCCGTTACCATACCGTCGGGGATGCTGATGACGATTCTTACTTGTCCCTCGCTCATATACCGAGTGATACCGAGAGTCTCAAGAGGTTATATGATTTGACGACGATGGGAGAATTCTTTTTACAACGGCCGTAAATGGAGCCAATCGAACCAACATTCACGTGAAGCGGCTGCAGTTAGTAAACACAATGATGTACCTTTAACCGTGCCGTCGTCGGAGCCGGATATGATGTACTGGCCGGAGGGGTCGAAGTCAACGCTGCGCACGCAGGAGGCGTGGCCGCGCAGCTGCAGCGCCTCGCTCGTCGGGAACGGCTGCAGGTCGCGCGGCGACGGCAGCTTCGGCACCAAGTCCTCTGGGCTGATCGTCAGCTGGGGGGAAGGCACGAATGAGTCAACACACGTAAAAATACTTAGCGAAAGGTATTGTACATAGATTTCGAAAATTATTTTCATGTTATGTATTATCTAATTTAAGCTATGTACCCTGTCGGGCTGCAATGCGGGTTTAAGTATACTGCATACTGCCCATCGCGCGACTAACTTCAGGGTTTTGGCAGAGATCCAACTGGTTCCGAGATAGTTAAGCGCGACAGTACGACGATGACGAATTAATTTTATCTTGGTCCCGTTTACCCTACACTGTCATCCAAAATTGCTTCGCAAAGACTTGTTGTCGCTGTAGGGTGGCGCATTGCCCACCGCGCCGCTACTCGACGCGCGAGCGGGCTGAGGGGGCCGGCGCCTCCGGGCCGCGGCTGTAGCGCGTCATGAACGTCAGCGCCGCTAGCAACCGCCTAACCTAACCTGCTGTGCTTATGGATGGTTGGCTACTATTATATTCAATTAAATTTCATTACCCAGTAACGACAATTATTGTGTATGAATAAACAGTGCCCGACCGAACTGGTTTTAAAAACTGAAACCGAAACCGAATTGAGGCATTGATCTCAGTTTCGGCCGAAGCCGAAACTTCCTTACAAGGATCATGTTTCGAGGAGAAAATAAAGAAAATTGTTTAATATGAAAACCAACCGCGTATTATCATAGAAATCGGTTTAAGATAATGTTAACAATTAATAACCGAATTGAATAAGATTATTCAGTAAACATATTTCTTTTACCACGCATATTGAAGTTAATTTATTCGTAATCGGAAACAGTTACGTTCTATGTCGGCTACCAAAAAAAAAACAATAAGATGGACAGGGTATAGGCACGTCGACGAGGCAAAATGTCTTCGTCGCTTAGAATTCATCGCGCCGAACATGACCGATCGCAGCGCGTGAAACCCTTTTTTTGCCGAAACAATCGAAAGCGAAACCAAAATCGAAATGTCCAAAACAGAAGCGAAAACTTCGTTCCGGCATATTAATGCGCTTATCATGTGCGAGGAGAGCAAACGCGACACAAATTGCACTCGGCGTTACGCTAGACACTAAAGGAAATTATATGAGTTCGTTCTGATAAGATGATATTATTGTCCATCAGTACAACGCTATCGCGGGCTACCATAATAGTTCAGTCTACGCAAGTCGAGCACATCCTGCTCTGTTGTCCCGAAACGGGTATGAACCTAGAGGGAAACTCGTGCTCCTGTAAAACGCGCGCCTCAGATCCGCCTCAGCCGTTGTTGCACTTACTCGCATTTTGATGGCCCTCGGCGCGAGGTACAGGTCGAGGCAGCGCAGGAAGCGCTCGCGGATGTACCGCTCGTACGCGGGCACCGAGCGCAGGTTGCCGAACTTCTGCGGCAGGAACGTGTACTTGCGCTTCCACGGCGTCTCGGCTAGTTTGTTCCACTCCTTCATCTGTGTATACAAACAATATAATCTGTTGAGAAAACCATAAATTATTCATAAAAGGAACTAATAAAAAACACATAATAAGTTATTCATACCAAAACCAATTATATTTATCATGGTAGAACCAAACACTTCTGTTAAATATGACCAAAATCTAAGTTTTTTTTAACTGCATATACATATAAATAACTCTTCGATGCGATGATCTAACTAGCCGTATAAGATTAACGTCGAGCCTCGGGCGACGGTAATTCAAAGTCAAAGTCAAAGTCAAAGTCAAAATATTCTTTATTTATATAGGTTTCAAGGAAACACTTATAAATCGTCAAATACAGGTAAAGCCACAGCTATATGATTCTACCACCGGTTCGGAATGTTGTATCTACCGAGAAGAATCCGGCAAGAAACTCGGTAGTTACTCTTTTCAATACAATTTATACAAGGTGTATGAATCATAATTAACTTTGAACCACGTTTTAGTGTGGGCCTGTTGTAGAGTATCAAAATAAAAATATATAAATTACAACCAAAAATTAACCCGAAAAAACAAGGCCAATCAAGTCGGAAAGCAGTTCCGGGGGTAGGAAATGGCCCTCACGACTCGCAAATCTGTGCACACACATACTCACAGAATGGAGGGTCTTGGCTTAGCCGCCCAGACTAAGAGGTAGAAACCCTCTATAAAAGTTACCCTAATTCTAAGGTGGGACTACGCGCCGACATGATGCAATGGCTTGCAGAAACCAAGAAAAATAAACAAGAGTAACTTAAAAAACGAAGACTCAGCAGCTGTTGCATAAAGAAGTGTTTCTAAACACTCCTTATTGGCCATTCAGGATATGTCAACATTGTATAAAATTGTTAATGAACAATGGGATGATATGGATTGGTTGAGCCATTTGTCATTTAGTTAGGACTAGTGGTTTGTGTGAGTTACTTGTGTGTGTTGAAAAAATGTTACTTTTAATGATCCGCTGTTTCGAATGTTCAGATTTTATAACGACAATATAAAAGAATTTGAATTTTTTTCTCAAAGTTTACGGTTATTCGTAAGAGTTGTAAGGCAGAATATCTCATCTTAAACCAATGTATATATATTTTTTTTTTTTTTTTTGACTGCCTCGTTGGTCTAGTGGTAGCATGCGCCGCCTAAGGACCAAGAGGTCCCGGGTTCAAATCCCGGGTCGGGCCAAAAATTTGTGGCTGGTTATTTCAATATTGAAATTACTCAGTAACAGCCCGGAGTCAGGAAGTTGGCGGTTTAATCACCCCCGTGCCTCGGAAAGCACGTTAAGCCGTTGGTCCTGCGCCTGACCTCTCTCCGGTCATGTCGGATTGCCGTCTCACCGGACTATGAGAATGAAGGAATAGAGAGTGCATCTGTGTTAGCGCATACACTTGTGCACTATAATATCTCCTGCGCAGATGGCTAATCCTCGTTGAGATTGGCCGCCGTAACCGATATCGGTTAGGAGGACATTATATTATATATTTTTTTTACTTGAATAATTTGTGTTCCCTTATTTTTTGTTCCTTTTGTTTTTTATTTTTATTTTATGGAAATGTTATGTGCAACGTTAACGGGAATTAAATATTACTGTGAAATTTGTTTTTAGATATTGTGTAAATGAATGTATTGAGTTGTTTTCTGTAGTACGGATGAAAACGATTGGACTACAAAATACACTTTATCAAAACAAAGATAATATATTGTAGCAAAAATATGAATTACAAAAACTGGTTTTACTTCATGACATTTTTTCTGTCTTCTTTTCTTATATTTTGAATGTTTATGGCCACTATGGCCAACATACCAAAAAGGTTCTTAAAACCTTAACAACGGACAACACTAAAAATTTAATGGATTCAGAACAACAATTTGTAGAAGTGCCACAGGGGAAACGACCAAGAATCCATAAACAAAACAACTAATAACGGAAGATCGTACGCGTCCATCACAAAAGAATCCCTCGAACAACCTATAACGAAAACAGCCAATGCTGAAAATGACAGTCATAAGACTAATAATGAACTTGAACTCATTCTGGAAACATTGGTAGCACTGATGAATGAGCGGTGGTAGCTCAATGGTAAGAATACGCGCCTCTTAAGCGAGGAGTGCGGGTTCAAACCCGGCACGTACCTCTGGATTTTTTTAATCTTTGTACGTATTTATACCACTAGCTCGGCGGGAAAGGTGAGGGAAAACATCGTGATGAAACCTGCAAATTCAAACAACTTTGGATTTGTAACCATGATCCAAAAATTGTCTGGTTCCCCTATCTTAGGGTTACGAAGGTCAGATCGGCAGTCGCTTCAATGTAATTACCAGACTCGCTAAATCCTGGATCATGGTCTAAGCGGACCCCGTCTAAACACGGGACATAACGCTAGGAAGATGATGGTAGCAATGTTGAACCAAATGCTAACTGTGTACAGAACGTTAACCGAATTAACAGAAAATTATACCGACCTATCTACCCATTTCATCCACAATTTACGAATGTTTGCTGCTGCAACGAATGCTACCCATACTCAAAGAAAAAAAAATTATACCTGACCATCAGTTTAGGCTCTGTAGTAAACATGCTACTCGAACAAGTACACAGAATAACCAGCAAGATCATGAAATCAATGAAGGCTAAAACCTACTGCGCCGTGCATTCTTAGACATATACAAAGCCTATGACCGAGTGTGGCATGAAAGATTACTCTTCAAATTAAAAAAAAGCGCTCTACCAGATGAGTTGTACGGAGCGCTGAAATAGTTTCTGCTGCAACGCCATTTTATCGTACAGAGCGGGGAGGCATTGTCTGACCCATGTGCCATTAAAGCAGGAGTTCCCCAGGGTAGTGTACTGGGCCCCATACTCTACCTATTTTTCACTGCAGACTTTTTAACTTCTGAACTCTTAACTACTAGTACTTTTGCCTATGACACTGCTATATTCGCTGCACATAGTGACCAAAAATGGCCTCACAAAATCCTACAAACAGGTCTAAACGACATATATAATTTCATTTCATTTCATATCCAATTGGCTCAAAAAATAGTGGATAAAGGCAAGCGAAGCGAAATCAGTCAATGTTACATTCACTTGAAGGAGAGAATCTTGTTCTCCAGTCACAATGAACAACATACAAGTTTCACAAGCAGATCATGTGAGATATCTTGGCTTACACTTGGACAAAAGGCTTACCTGGCCAAATCATATTTTTCACTAAGAGAAATCACTTGGTATTCAGACAAGAAGACTCTACTGGCTTATTAGTCTCTCTCGAAAACTAGATACTTTTGTACAATGCTATACCGAAGTCCATCTGGACGTATGGAATCGCAACTATGGCAGCCTCCCACTCAAACATAGAGATCATACCAAAGATTCCAAAGAGAGATTCCAAAACAAAGCTCTGCGCATTATAACCAATGCTCCCCCGTTCGTGCAGAACGGACTACTGCATCGAGACCTACGGATTACTCGTGTCAGGCAGGAAATTGCACGCTTCAAAAATATAGATAAAAAAAAACCTTTTTTTTTGGCTTTGCACGGTTTGTGCTTTAGCCATATAAATGAAAACATATAAATGTTAATAGACAGTGGTGCTGGCGGCTGACCTCTTTGGCGTCGAGCAAGTACTCGGGCGGCGGATTGTAGCTCTCGGCGTGCGCGGGCAGCGCGCGGCGCGGCGCCGCGATGTGCTTGTGCACGCCGCGCAGCCGCTCCTCCTCCGCGCTCGACGAGCCCCACAGGTTGTAGAATTTCTTCTCCTGGACACAAATTAGCGTTCAAACATATCTAATGCTACTTGCTCTCGATATGCTGGCGACACTAAATTTAAATCGCCACATATTATTTTAATACGATTGCCAATTTGACTTGAGCTTAAAGTTAAATAATATTGAGTATGTATTTATTGGCTTTATCTAATTCTCACAAAAATGAAATGGAACGCGGTGCTTTGACGTCACTTGTTCCCAAAATTTCAAGGAACTAGGGACGTCACGCGGAGCTGTAACGAGCTGCATCCTCGTCATTTTTGGTTTGTTGAACAATACATAAAATACGTAAGTACAATATTTTTTGTAATCTATCTAATCTTTACATAGAATAAATTAAAGTCGCCGCTTCTATCTGTTCGCTTAGGTCTTGTAAGCTCCCCCCCGCCGGGGTCCTCGGTTTGTCGTACCGGGGGGGCTTAGCAGGCCCTGTCATGGCAGGGCTGAAGCGAAGAGGGACCCCGAGGTGAGCCGCGACTGCACGACTTGCATCCGGGCAGTTGCGGCGGTCCGGCTGTAACCACCGCGGCCGGACCAGGGTTGCCGAGGAAGAGGAGGAGCTGAGTGTTGTCGTTGCTCGCCTCCCTATCCTCGGCAACCCGACAGGGGCGCGCTGGGTCGCGTCGTGGCGGGTCGCGGAGGGATTGAGCGTCTCGATGGTCTCCCTCCGTGACGACAGGGCTCTGCCCTCAATTTGGGTCGCCGGGCGGAAGGCGGCCCCCTCTGATGAGACGCTCTCCGCGTGCCCTCTGGCTTAGCAGAGGGCACAGCGCGAGAGTGGGCCCACGACGCCGGTCTCGGGGACGATCGGCGTCTGAATCCTGGGCGGAGTAGTTGAGACATGCTGGGTGGCCTGGCATGTCTCGACGCGCGCGCGTGCTCGGTGCTGTGCATCCGACGACTGATGGCGTGGGCTGCACAGCATCGACCACCGCCGCGCGAGGTGAGCCGCGCAGCGCGGCACGCGCACTACCGGAGGAGCTGTCGTATAGTCCCGACAGTGGGGATACCGGCTCCTCCGGAACTGCGCCGATAGAGGCCACCTTGGGGTTTAGTCGGTTCGAGTCCGACACACCGCCCTCTGGATCCCCGTCCGGAGGGTGACGGCTCGTGGGAGTTCCCCAAGTAAAAAAAAAAAAAAGGTCTTGTAAGCTGCGCAAGGCATGTTTATGCGGTTTTCAATAATAGATAGTGATTTAAGAGGAAGGTTTATATATATATAATTTCAACACGCTAGTGGACTATAAAAAAATGGCGTTTCAAGTAGCTTAATTTCCTCAATTTGATTGGTACATGATATTATTTCGAAGCCCTTGACACGCTATTTCCAATAAATGAATAAACCAAACATATGCACAGTGTCCGATTTCAGCGTGCACATGGTCTATGGCGCACCTTCTTCTTCCTCCTGTCGTCGGCGAGCTGCTTGCGCGTCTTGGTCCAGCCCATGCGCAGCGCGTGCACGACGCGCGCGACGGCGAGCTGCTCGGCGCGCGACGGCAGGAACGAGCGCTTGTGCTCCGGGAACGCGCGCACCGGCGTCGCCAGCACCGAGCGGCTGAACCACTCCACCCACGGCTGCAACACGCACTCAACGTCAAATTACAATTCAAAATTACTTTATATGTAAATAAACACTTCAAAAAAGCATTTATAAATAGTCAATATACAAAAAAAAGGGTAAGCAAATACCCCCGGTTTGGCAAGTAGGATTTAGGTTAGGAGTTACGATTCTATCGAGACCGCTTAGAAACTCAAGAGTTACTCTCAGTTTCTTAGTAATAATACGCCATCTGTGTAAAATTCATGGTTTTAAAACAAAGATTATTTTGGTTTGCTTCTGACGAAAATATTTTATATTCATGTTTTTCACTTTAATTTAATAAATTATCTGAGAAATGACGTAAATAACTTATTTTATGGAAAAAGCATTTTTTAAAAGTGAAATAATAACGTTTTTATTCGGTTTTATCTCTCAGTCAGTCTAAATTATGCCTGTAGCGACATCTGTCTGTGTCAAGACTATACGAAATCTAAAATGTATGTGACTGACAAGACATGGAAACAACTAACCTGTGCTTGTAGCGCCAACTTGTATTATTCCTGACAAACAGACTAAACTTTGCTGTAGTTCCAATTACTCACCCTGTCGCTGTTCTTGCGCGAGTTATAGCAGTAACTTTTTAAGTATGGGCAGTGACCCTCTGTTGTATGTAGTAAATTATTACTCTGTGCTAACACCAAAATAAACACATAATGTTGAGATGTAAATAAAGACCTGGTACTCATCATGGTTCGGATCAGGCACGTGTCCCTCTCGGATGCGGTGGATCAATTCAAGGTCCTCCTTGCTGAGTCGTACGTCTTGCCCAGTGCTAGGGTCACGCACTGTTCGCCAGAAGTCTGGATCTTCGCATTTTCTGGCATACAACAAAAAATTATCAAGCCAAATAATATATGTATGGCAAAACATTATTTAAATTTAGTAGTAGTTTACTTCACTACTAAATAAATATATGGCAAGGATCAGTTCTAAGGTCCGATATTTGCAGAAACCGTAATTATTTTAGGTAAATAGTACATACTTGAGAAACTCGTCTATCTGGTCCCGTTGCGGCGGCTTGATAATGCGGCGCCCGTCCAGGTCGTAGCCCACGTGCTGGTACTCATTGTACCACCACATGGGGATGTCGCCCACAGTGTTTCGACGCTCCTCCTCGTCAGAAGTGTCGCCTGACTCGTATTCATCTAACATGGAATAATTGCATAAATAATTTTATTACAATCAACCAAATTTGCAATTAACTAACTGACTATTTTATTATAGTAATTTCCAAACTGAGTATAGATCTATATGAGGTGAACAACTAATTACCTTTTTGTTCCACTGGTTTGATGTTTACACTAGCTTCCTTAATCTTATCTGCCAATATGTCAATACTACTCTTTGCCTCCCTTTGCTTAGGGCCCTTTGGTGGTTGTTTCTGTTTCTGTTGTTTCGCTTTTGGCTTTTTATTTTTAACAGCAGTTTTTTTCTCTGATTCGTCACTTGAGTGTGTCAGCCCAGATGGAGGAGCCGACTCTGCCCCACTGTCAACACTTTCTTCTTCACTGTCATCATCATCATCTTCGTCATCACTGTCTTCATTCTCATCAGACTCATCACTTTCCGAATCAGTTAATTCCTACAAAAAATGTGATGCAGTGTATCAATTAATAAGTTAATAAGTGTAATAAATAGTACAGAATATTAAAAGAGACCTGTTACAAATACGTAACATGTATACATAAATACTAATTACACCCTCAGTTCCTGAACAGGTAGGTAGACTTCAGGAACAACAAGATACTTAAACCACATTCAGTAAAAATATAGTAGTGACAAGTAGCACTCACATTATCACAAATATGACACATCATACACCACACAGTACAGGATATTTTAAAAGCCTTCAGAGGAAAAAGGCTCATTATACAGAACACTGCAAAATAAAACATTTTGAATGCAATAAACTTACTGAAGACCCATCAGAATCCTCAACTTCCTTGTCATCACCTAACGTAGAATCTGCATCATCATCAAATAACACACCCTGAAAAACAAAGAGTTCATGAATGCAAATTATTCTGTTATTACCTTTTCTTTACCTATTGTTACTACCCTTTTGAATATTGCCTGTATAATTAGATAACATCATAAATTAGATATAGCTACCTAATATTTTGAAATTTTAAAATAAAAATAAGATCCCACCTTATTTTACACTTCATTCATGAACTTGACTTATGTCTTCAAGAAAAATTGCATGTTAATCCATTCTATGACACAATATAATCCATAAAACATAAGCGGAATGTACTTAATTTTGCAATAATAATAAAAGTACCTCAATTTCATGGTCGGACCCATTGTCGGAGCCTCCTTCCTCACGCTCGGAATCTGTCGCATCTGCTTCGTCGTCCAGGTCACCGCGAATCAGCTCCTCATTATCATCAAACTTACTCACCTAGAATTTTCACAAGATTTTAAATAAACTTTAATCAATTGTGGAACTGGTGAAACAAAACTTTACTAACCACTTCATTTTTCTCTGTGGATTCTTCAGACTGATTTTTTCTTTTAAGTAATCCAGTACGGAATGGTGGCATTTTTACTTAATTTTAGAGCATATTTACAGAAAAATACACAAAAATACACGTGCTGTTCGTTCACGCTGTGTTTGACACTTTTGACAGTTTAATTTTTTTTATAGTAGGTACTATCCCGAGCCCCGGTGATAGTTGACAGGTGTACGGCCTCTGAGTACTGAAACTAATGTACGGCTCGTTTTGTAAAGCAAAAGAAATCAAATTGTACCAAAATTTTACGCTTAAGTCAACTTACATAAAATGGAACGTTATTGTCAGATTTGGCAGTCAGATAAATTGAGGTTATGTAAAAAATAACAAGAAAAATCGCTCAAAAAATTTAAACAATGTCCATTATCCGAAACAATTTATATTATTCGTTAGTTATTTAAGAGATCGAGACGTATTAATTTATTTCAACTCTTAGATACTTATTTGGTAATCGGTGTCCAATATTTTAATAATTTGAGTTCCATAATGTTTCGACATTTTATTCGTGCATTAGAGCCGGTTAGGAATCGTTTGGTGAGTATTAGATATTTATAATAATGCTAGTTATGTGTATAGTATATTGTCCGTTTGTGTAAAAAAGAGTTTAATTCCTTGTTATGTGTTTAGTCTCGCGCAGTTGGCGTAACAAGCGGTGGCGGCACAGGGGGAGCGGGGAGCGCCTTCGAGCGCAACTGCGAATCGAAGGAGGAGCAGCTATCCGCCACCCTGAAGCGCTCGCTGCCCGGCATCACGTACCTCAGTGTGCAGGATATCTCGGGAGGGTGTGGTGCTATGTTTGAGGTAACCAACATAATGCAATTTTCTGAATATATTTAAAATTATATCAATCACGGACTAGTAAAAAAAGAAGAACTCCACGCTGTCATACTGTAGGGTGAAGCCACGTTTATGAATGTGTGAGTGTATGTGTTATGGATACCAGATATCAGATATCTGTCATTTGGAGCACTTATTATGTCAATTAGCGTGTCAAGGTGGAGCACCTGAGGAGCTTCAATGCCTAGTCAGTGGCGCGGAGTCCTTCTTTTTTTACTAGTCTGTGATATTAATATATTAAAAACATAATATATAAAATGATGCACACTTGTATGAGACAGTATGAGTGTTAAGCTTTGTGATAATCTTCACTATTTTTCAGATCAGCATAGAAGCTAAGGAATTTGTTGGACTGTCCACTGTTAAACAACATCGCCTTGTGACAGAATCTTTGAAAAGTGAAATAGCCGAGATGCATGGTATCCGTATCCACACGACAGCCTCACCTAAACAAGACAAATGATATTTTTTGAAGTAGTCATAGGACAACACTGTAAATATAAAAATTCAAAGATAGCCAATTAGTTTTGAGCATGTCTAAGCAAATATACCAAAAGGTAATGAGCCTGTTTTAATTTTAGTTGTTAAATAAAAATATTAAAAAAAATTGTTCTTTCATATGATATTTCCCGCTCTTCCGGATTAACTTTGAATATGCCCTCCAAGTTAATGTTAATATGTGAGTAATATAGTATAGCTTAGCAGGATCCACAAATGTAAACCTAATTATGTTGTTACCACCCAAAGCAAGACATATGGTCATGGTCATGTTAAATATACCTAAAAGCATTCTCTTATTGGATTATAATTATACAACCAAATCAGAAAAAAGTATTTTTTCAATTTCTTCTAAATTTAATGTGTTCAAAAAAACCGATACATTCAGTTTTAACAGTTCAGCAGATATGTGGTCATTAATGTGACCAAATATTAAGAGCTCCTGTAAAACCTTTGGTCAATCAGTGCAGTGCGATGCGCTATCAGAAATGGTTGCGTCCGCACTAGACACGAAATAATTATAATTTTGATTACTTCGCGAAACGCGCGGCCTACCCGCTGCCCAATAAAGTGTCACTATGGGTTCTCATCAGCTCATAGCGAACGAATTGCTGGCGTTCATCATGCACGCCATCAACACGATGGACGAGGTCAGCATCATGCAGATCTGCAAGTCAAACTTTACCCAGGAGGAGATTTGCAACAGCAAGGTGCTGCACTTCCAGAATCTCGGCAGGCCGACCGAATGCCGTCCCGCCGAAGGGATTAAAATGGCGAAAGAAGTCTCTGGGACATTATCTTCGCTGATGAAGGAGACTGATCCCGACGAGGCGTGGCGAGGGAGCTAAACAAGCTGCTCCCCGTCACCTTCGACCACGTCGACGTCACCAGGCTGCTGAAGGACATCACGACCAAAGCGAGTCTGGCCGAGGTGATGCTGAAACTCGAGGCTTCGGAATCAACCATCTCCGATTTGCGTACCGAATTGATAACGTTAAAACGTAATGATTCGGTAAGTGGGTCCACCTGTGGCCTCAAAATTCAGTGTAGCAGGGCGCAAGTCAGCAGTTTTGAGGCGGCGGTGTGTTCGCCGCCGGCTGTTGCTGAGTGCGTCACGCCGCGCCCCGCCCGTCCGGAAATACGTGCGACGCAGCTCTATGTCTCCCGTCTACATTGGTCTACGAAGGGCGAGGATCTCATAGACTATGTACGAAAGAAGTCCGTAGTGAGTCAAGAAGTTGAAGTCTCGCCACAAAGTGAATTTCAGCTCGTTTGTGGTGAAGGTGCCGACCGACCACCTGGACACCTTTATAAAGGAGGACTTCTGACCAGAGGGAGTCCTATTTCGCAAGTTCCGAGGTCAACTTTCCACTGACACAGCGCCGTCGTCGGGTATCTACGCCCCTTGGGGCGGTTTCGGGCCTCAAACGGGGTGCTTTTTGCCCGGGGTGTTTCTCCCGAGCTCTTCAAGGCCGGGGTAGCGTGGGTCTCTCGGCGTGAGAGTCCTTCCCTTGCGCTAATCGGCGTACCCTCGGCGCGGTCGGACCCACCGGGTGGAACCCGTTAGGAAAGCCCAGTGAGTCTGCCAGCTAGCGGGTGCGGCTTACAGGTGACACAGCGCGCATCACGTCGCCGTCACAACGTGTTATTATTGAGGAGTAGAATAAATACATAGTTTTTATAATACCTATGTTAAACTTGAGTTATGTATATATTATATGGGCCAATATTGTTGTATAATAATTTGTTGCCTGAAATAAATGAATTTATTATTAATGAACTTATAAATATGTTTGTTTGGTTGGTTTTAGCCTGTAAGTACCTTAATTGTGGAACTTTAACATTTACATAGATAATTTATTTCCATGAGAATACCTAATTCTTTTATTGCCTTTGCTAACTTAAGAAAAGCAAAAAAAAAATATAATAGAGATGTACTTTATTTCAGACGTTTACGTTATCACGGAAACCTAAAAAGAAAGAAAAAAATATGTCCAATAAATGATCTTTATCCTCTTTCAAATGTTTAATTAAACGTTATTTTCTGTTTTAAATTAAACTAATAAGAGAATGGTAACGTACAATATATGTATTTTGTGATATGAATTTATTCTGCTATTTTTTAGTTGTCAATTTAGATGTCATTAGTTTTTAATTTTCACCTCACTAGTTCTTTAGAAAACCAAAATGGCGCTCAATTTAGTTGTCAAGGTGCATCCAGTTGTTTTATTTCAAATTGTTGATGCATATGAGCGTCGAAATGCAGATTCACATCGAGTTATCGGTACTTTGTTGGGTAAGTAAATTATAATTTAGGGTTTCTTGCTAAATATCCACAAAATGTATTACCTATATTGGTGCCGACGTCATGTGGTTACCACTTAATTTTTGCCTTGTTTTCCGATATTATACGTCTAATATTGCCCTATCTTGTCGTTTTAGTCTAGAACAAACTGAATAGCATTGATACTTAATTAAACATTATGATTTTGTGTGTCAGGTACGTGTTTTTAGGTTATGTTTTGGGTGACAAATCGTCCTGTTGCAGGCACGTCGGACAAGGGGGTGGTGGAAGTGACGAACTGCTTCTGCGTGCCGCACAAGGAGCACGCAGACCAGGTGGAAGCTGAGCTTAATTATGCCATGGACGTGTATGAGTTAAACAGGAGGGTCAATGCTTCAGAGAACATTGTTGGTAAGTAGAATATTTTATTGAATACAGAGGACCCACGGTAATTCGATAAACGTTTTGCAGGGCGGGTCAGAGGGTCTAATCTATCGATTTGCCGTATTATAGGGTTTTACAATATTCTTATTTAGTTAATTAATTATTAATCACAGTACAGAGCTTAAACTCACATCTTTGATTCCAAAAATAAGATGTAATAAACTTATTTTTGCTCTGAAGGTTTATACAAACACCCCTAGACCACAATTAATAAATAATAATAAATAAATAAATAAATTCTCAAGACTGACACACCAATTCCCTAGTTCCAAACTAAGCTTATGCTTGTGCTATGGATACTAGGCGAACGGATAGACATACTTAAATATGTTTATAAACATCCATGACTCGAGTACAAATGCCCATGTTCATCACACGAAACATTTGCCCCTAGCGGGATTCGAACCCGCGACCCTCGGTTTCGTGGCCAGGGTCTCTGATCACTCGACCATCGAGTCAGTCAATTGGTGTTTTAACTGCTCATATATTATTGTACAATACAGTGATATTACAAAGTGCGCTGGATTAGACAGAGGTTGGCTGGATTACCGTGTATCCACTGTATATGTAATAATTTATCAAAAACTATAAGTACCTTAAGCAAGTCTGGAGTGCAACAACGGCTTAAACGAAAAGCTATAATATAGATAAAACTAAGTGGCTAGTTGAGGCAATGGCCTCCAGACCACAAATGCCAAACAAGAAATACAACTAAACTGATAATAGTCGTCATCGACTGATGGCAGTTCCATAGATAACTGTAATGGATGTTTGTGTTGCAGGTTGGTGGGCGACAGGCAACGAGGTGACAAACCACTCGTCGGTGATCCACGAGTACTACTCGCGTGAGTGCCGCGAGCCGGTGCACGTGACGCTGGACACGTCGCTGGCGGGCGCGCGCATGGGGCTGCGCGCGTACGTGTGCGTGGCGCTGGGCGTGCCGCGCGGCAAGCAGGGCTGCATGTTCACGCCCATCGACGTCTCGCTCACCAGCTACGAGCCCGAGGTTGGACGAGCACAACTATTCGTTTCCATATTGAGTCTTTAGTAAAAGAGTAATGTGCTAAGTAAGAAGGTCAAGCATATGAGGAGTTCATGTAATTTTACTTTTACAGATTGTTGGTCTTCAACTATGCGAAAAGACAATGGGCCCCGGCGGGCGCTCGCGACAAGTGCAGCCCATGATGGACCTCGCGCAAGTTGCGGAAGCTGCTGTTAGGCTTTCTTCGCTATTGGACCAGGTATTTTTTTTTCTTGCAATGACAACATTTTCTAGTTGATGAGCAAAGGGCTAGGCTAAGGCTTTAGCTATATAAGTTTGTGGATAGAGATGCATGCAAAGCTTGATGGGCTCGGAAGTTCATTCTTACATTCAAGGTCTGGTAATTAGCAACTAGCCCAAACTTATCATCAGCTCTTCCATTAGTTTTGGTTTTAGAGGACGCTTAGTTTTTTTTAGCTTGGCCTACACTAAATACATTAAACTTGTGTCATGATGCAGCAGCCGGATGGAGAGTGAATGTGTTGTTGTTTGCAGGTGCTGCAGTACGTGGAGGACGTGCTGGCGGAGCGCACGCCCGCCAACAACGAGGCGGGGCGGCAGCTGCTCGAGCTCGTCAACTCGCTGCCCAACCTGGCCGCAGACACCTTCGCCGACGCCTTCGCCTCCAGCGTCAAGGACCTGCTCATGGTACGCGGCCGTTGCCTTTCATATAGTCGACGCGCGCGGCGCTGCCCACCAATTTCGACTGTCGAAGTCTAGCATTATTCGTGTTGATTTTCACCTGCATGGGTGATGACAACAGTGAAACGGTGGGCCTCGTCCGTCTCGTTATCGTTAAGTCTAGTTAATAATAAGTAGACCTTAGTTTCGCAGCTTCAAATTTCTATTAATAGATAGTTTGTATCTTTGTTTATGATGGTAATTCCGGAATGACTGCATGTGTTTGGAATTCTTTAACTTCTCATAATTCTATATATAACCCAACAACCCTGGCGAAGTTGAGGCTATATGGGCTCAAATTGTCTGTATATTGACGTTATATGCGATGCGAATATGGAATACTGTGTTAAAAAAAGTTACGATTGATAATTGTAATTTTATAACTCTCATGTTTCAGGTGGTGACTCTGGCCCAACTCATCAAAACCCAACTGCAACTGAACGAGAAGCTGACACTCCTCACCTCAACATAATTGCAATATTTAAACCCCGTTTTTTGTGCTGTATTATACATTCGATTATTACCACAATTTTGGGCGTCAATCATCAATACGATTTCGGTTACAGTGATAAGTGCAAGTCACATAAGTGGGTATATCCATAGCCACATATTATTTTTTAAATAAAGTGATTCCAAAATTTAACCAAAATATTTTATTTCAGCTTACACTATGAACTTGTGACAAAAATTACACTATTTACCATACTTATGTACTTGAATTACATTTTTCAAATATAATTTTTGTTTAACTTTAAATATTTAAATTGAATACAAACAAGGTAAAATGTAATCGTTAGTCAGCTAGGACGCGCCGCGCGCGGTGGCAGCGCCACAGCCAGTCGGGGCGCACGCGCGCGCCGCGCCGTCCCGCCGCTGCGCCCGCGCACACCACGTAGTCCACGCCGGCGTCCTCGTCCAGTTGCGTTTCCTGGAACATTGGGGACGTTCACTAGGCATGCTCCATGCGTTTTAGCTTGGTGCCTGTGAAGCGTGACAGTATCACTTGACTAGGTGATGGTGATGATGTGATGTGAAATAATCTGTTAATTACTTATTTTAGTTTGGAAAAAGGAGAAATCTTGGCAAATTGTACCCTATTTAACAGATGTGAAAGCTATCAAGATAATGGCTTATTGTTTTTTGAGAGATTGCAATGTAGCAGAGATGAGAAAAAATAATTGCTACCAGATTTTGTTGTGTAACTCATATGCGAATCGATGGTCCAGTCAGATTTGACTTAAGTTGCAAGCTGACGTCAGTTCCAGTGGTTTTTTCGTTCGCTATAAAAAATGATGTCTCAGTCGATATCACCCACCTCGACGACGAGGCCGCCGTACGCCCGCACGTATCGGGCGAGCAGCTGCTTGTCGAATGCGGCGCGTTCCACGCTGTCGTCTATGAGGAACGTGCAGCCGTCAAATATGTCCGGCAGAGCGGCGCTCGCGTCGATGGTCTCCGGGGCGACCTCTGTGATCAGTACAGGAAACAAAATCATATGTCTCCACTTTCGTGGAGATGCAACACTAAAAGCGTCGACGTATTCCTACTACATAAATTTCTAAGACATATATTATGTATGTTGAACGCGGAGGCAGTTGAAACCGTCCCGAGCTTATTTACCTGCAGCGTCCTCGTGGTCGGTGTCGTCGCCGGACGCGTCGAGCGCGACGTGTCCGCGCATGCGCGCGTCGCGCACGGACACTACGCCGGACGCGTCGGCGTCGCGCGCCGCCGGAGACCCGCGGCCCTCTGTGCGCGGCTTCTTTTGCTTGCGAAGCGCTTTCTCTATTTCATCGTCCGTGTCGCATTCTGGTGATGATCAATTTAGAATTTAATTTCATCTATTTATATAAATAAAAATAAATACCAAAAGAGTGAATGTGGCAATTGTTAGTTAGTTAGTTGGGCATTTGTTTTCCGCACTTAATTAGCCTCGTAAGGGCCATTGTGCGTAAATGGTCACTGTACCACTACAGTGATCATTCAAACCACTTTAGCTCTGTCCAGAAGGTAATTAGATTTTTGGGACGTTTGAGTGCAGCCTCCATCGAAGGAGGGTTGCCTATGAGCCGTGCCCTTGTGTCACTCACGCTGCTACAGTGTAGGAGAACGTGAGTTGGTGTTTCTTCCGCCATCATACAGCCTCTGCATAGGGGGCTGTCGGTGGCTCCTATTTTGTGTAGGTGTCTGTTTAGATTGCAGTGTCATGTTATTATGCTGGCGGCGTGGCGTAGATTTGTCCGACTTAAGCTCAGTAGTTTCTTTGATATGAGGTGAGTGTGAGGTTTTTATGGCCTCCTCTTATAGTTAGTCGACATTGTTTAAGATCCGCCCATAGGGCTGCATGTAGTCGTTTGGTTCTTTCGCGTGGCAATTGTTATTGTTGTTTGTAAAAAAAATTGCATATTAGGAAGTAGAGTACTAGTCGGAGCTACTCGCCTTCGTTGTCATCGGAGGGCGACCGGTCGGGCGCATCGTCGTCATCGTCGTCGGGGTCGTCGGTGTCGTCGGGGTCGTCCTGCGGCGTGGTCCGGTCGCGCGGCTCGGTCGCGAACCAGCGCCAGGGCAGGCGGCGCCGGCGCGCGTGGCACTGCTCCAGCCACTCGCCCGTCGCCACCGGCACGGCCGCGCCGCCCGGCGCCGCGCGCACCTGCTTCAGCTTCGGCGTGTTCGGGAACGCGCAGCTGGGGGAACAAGTTTAAACGGTTACAAATTCTGCGAGGTGACGAGGCATAGCATCCATATTGATTTGCTTCGACTCATAATAAATACCAGCGGCCAGCCCGGACATCGTTCGGCTTATATTCTGACGTGTTTCGTTACTGAAAGGATAGATAGATAGGTAGATGCAAAGAAGGTGACAAAGCTGATAATTTGAAAAAAAGCCGAGGTGGACGCTTGCCGGCCATTGAGTTTCGTCAACGGCTCGCAGTGTCCAGCTGGGCGCGTGCGCGTGCGCGACCGACATGAGGTGCGTGCAGGCGGCGCCCCAGTCGCGCTCGGCGCGCGCGCCCAGGCGCAGCGCGCGCGCGCGCAGCTCGCCGCGCCGCGGGTGCGCGTAGCCGCTCAGCGCGAACACCACGCCCTGCAGGACCGCGCCCGCCGCTGCGACACACAATATCGTGCTCAATCAATATCACAGTGCGATTCGCGCTCGCGCCCTGTCCCCATCGGCGTTTCGTTTCAGCTCTGTGTCGGTCTTTCGTGATTAAATATTGGAATTCAGTGGCATTTAGCTGGATCCAGCAGAGCTCCAATTGTGCTGGACCCGGCTGGATTGTTGAATCTAATGTAGGATTCCTAAGGCGGCAAACACCTACCTACCTTTCTTAGACCGCTTGGTATCTCGTGGTCGTTTATTGCTACTGCCGGTATCTCGTCGCCCACTCGTGGACGGCTCGTTGCGTGATTGTTTAGCTGAACTTGTTCTATTCTTCTTGTCTTCTTTAGAGGTCTTGTCGCTTTCGTCTTTATGTCTATCCCTATTTTCCGTTTTACTTTCTTCCTTTTTAACTTCTTTACGTAAACTGTCTGTTTTCTTGTCATGTTTTTCATTATTTTTTGGATTTTTAGAATCATATTTGCTCTTTTCGTCCTTATGTCTCTGCACAATATAGTCGATTTTGGCGTGAGGCTGGTCGTCATCGTCCGTGTACAGAAGGTCGTCTCTCTGCCGCGCGGAGACGACGGCCGCGTCGGCCAGCTCGGACCAGTCGCGACGTTCGGAGTTGTTCTTGGATATCGGAGTCTTCACTAGCTTTGTCGCGGAATCCGAGATGTTCTTGAGGGCTTGGGAGGTCGCTTGTCTTATTAGGGCTCCTGGATAATAGAAATACAAGATGCTTTTAATGACTTGAGTATATTGAGTTAGCTATTTGTATAAAAGTTATACAGGTCCGCAGCGGGACATGTTCCATGGGGCATGTATGGAATGGTTGAACTCGCGTGCAGGATTGGTCGTCTTCTATCGGAATGAATAAAATCTAGGCACCGAGTCGAGCGGCTCGAGGCGAAGTAGTCTATGTCGCGTTGTCCGCGGCGGGCACCTGTGTGGGCGGCGCGGTGGCGCGCGAACAGCTCGCCGGCCGCGAACTCGTCGTCGGACGACGAGCGCGACGCGCGCCGCAGCAGCCGCGACACGCCCCCGCGCGCCGCCGCAGCCGCGTGCCCCTCCGACGAGTATACGTGCACGAAGTTAACGCCATACTGCAAAAGATTGTGTCCGCTGTAAAAAAAACATCTCCAGACTAACACACCAAAGTAGTTCCAAACTAAGCATGTATGTTTGTGCTATGGGTACAAGGTAAACGAATAGACATACTTAAATACTTATGTTTATAAACTGAGGTGAGTGAAAATGTCCATGTTCATTTGCCTCTAAGGGGATTCGAACTCGCGACCCTTGGTTTCGTGGCCAGGGTCTCTGACCATTCGACCGATACGGGCCTGTCGGTTCTGTGCGTATCGGTGTCGTGCGAGGTGGCGACGTTATAATGACGAGGATAAATATCTACCTTGCAATGTTTATTGTACGGCTGCGTGCAGACGACCCGCAGCCGGTCCCAGCGCTGGTCGCGGACGCCGGCCGCCAGCTGGTCCGCGCTGAACGACCGCACTCGCTCGACGTTCTCCTCGCGGCGCGACTCCGCTGGGGTTAGGAAAATGCAACTGGGCACAAGAACCTGAGGGATAAACAGTTGATGCTAATAATATATTTATGACTTTATTATTATTCTCATAGATGAATTTACATTGGCAGCAAAATTATGATTTTTGAGATCTTCTAATTTATAATAAGTATAATGAAATGATGGGAATTTATTAAGACAATATTACTTCTCATCATCTATACAAATATTATAAAGAGGAAAGGTTTGATTTTTTGTTTGTTTGTTTGTTTGTATGAATTGAATAGGCTCCGAAACTACTTGGCAGATTTCAAAAATTCTTTCACCATTGTAAAGCTACATTATCCGGAAGTAACATAGGCTATATGTTATCCCGATATTCCCACGGGAACGGGAATTACGCGGGTGAAACCGCGGGGCGCTGCTAGTCACAAATATTTCATACACCATAAACATAATAATGTCAAATTTCTAACCTGGAATGGCTCGTTGGGGGTCTCTGAGCGCCCTACAAGTACCTCCACCAGAGCTGCATGGTGAGCTCCCACATGCACAGCATTCACCTACGATATAGATTATTACTGCTTACTTCTATAGGTCGTTGTTTATACAGTAAACATCTCTGTTTTATTTTAGTGTTTGATTATTTAACTCATAATAAATGTATATGTTTAGTAATGACGTCCCAGCAACACAGCTGAAACATCAAGCTGTAAGTACTCATGTACTACATAATGCATACCTATTGCGTTTAGTCAGTCCCATCAATATCTAGTCCCATAAATATTTCTAGTGATAATGCAATGCGAAAGTTTAAAAGTTTAAAACTATAAATGTATAAGTTATTTTATGCTCACACCCACTGGTGATGCTTCATTGGTATTCTTATGTAGACATATTCACCATACTTCTAGCATCACAAAATGTACCATTAAAAACAGGCTATGAATTAGGAAATAAACAAATCATGTTCAAATATATCCAATAAAATTTTGTTATAAATTATTCAGTCTCGCTGTTGAATGAGGAATAAATTTAATAATGTTGATTGACTAGGCACCACAGCCAGGCGGCTGTACCTTGACGGCGCGCGGCAGCTGCAGCACGACGGAGCAGGACGGCTCGCCCTTGGGGCACAGCCACCGCTTCTTGCTCACGTCCCAGCCCAGCAGGTTGCTCGCCGGATTGTCCTGCACGACAAACAAACACTTAACACTGCCATTAAATAACCATGAATACAAATCATTGTTCCAGACCATCAAGTCCAAAACAAGCTGCACCTGATGAGCTTTTGAAACACAGCAAGCAATAAGAAGAGAATAATTTTTGTTTTCAGTCGTATGAATGAACTTACCGGATCTTCACTGCTGAAACTAACAACGTAGTCAATTTTTACACGAGGCATGCTTATACGTAGAAAGCTTGCCTAAACTATTTATATTATTTTCTTACGTTACAGTTCAATTCTCTTATTTACGCGCGTAATACCCGTGCGTGTTTTTATGTGTTGTTTTCGTCGACTTTCGTACCACAGACGAGTAATGTAAAATGTTTCGTACTTAGCGAACTCGACTTGACATAATATGTCAATGTCAGTCGGACGTCAGAATCTCTGAGTACTGAAACCTCTGAGTACTGAAACTTATGGAGACGACCTAATGTTATATACGAACAATCTGCTATACAAATATAATTAATATCGATATTGTATTCATAAACCTCTATTTATCTCTATAACTCTGGTAATTTCAAATAAGAATTATCACAATTTTCCATCTAGGCCACCTCAACTTAATATTTGGGCATATGTAGTTTAAGGGACGTAGGTACTTATTGCTGTTTGGTGATTTCGAGCGTGTATAATTAAAATAAATTAATTATTGAGAACATGATAGTCATAGCATTATTATTGTTCAAAATGTCAAAGTACATTTTGATAATCTGTGTTATTGTTGTCAAAAATTAAAAAACATTGAAAATGATGTTTGTTTGCTTTTGCTTCTGTTTATCACAAAACCATCGTTTTCTTTCGCTATATACAAAAATGAAGAAAGATAATTGAATTCAATCAACTATATGTTATATTTTTTAAAGGGAAAATGGTTTGATGGCCCTTTCAATGTAGTTCACTTGGTTTTGTACACATGGATCCGAAATTGTGCCGGGTTTGCCTCGGCAAAACGGCGTCTATCTCGGTATTCGACGTGCAGGACGGCGTCCAGTACAGCGCTAAGATTATGCGGTGCGTGGCGGTGAGCGTGGCCGAGCACGACGGGCTGCCCGCCGGGCTGTGCGCGTGCTGCGCGGCCGAGCTCGCCGTCGCCTACGACTTCGTGCAGAAGTGTGAGGCGAGCGACAAGGCGCTCCGCTATTTGGACTTTACTGACGAATTTAACGACGAAGCGGATACCGACTCCAAACTAGAAATTGACCTTAAGGGAGAGGACGATATTAAGTTTGACATAAGCGAAGACTATGCCAGTGAACACCTTTCGATTAAAGAAGAATACTCGGGTGGATTGAACGTTGAGTATGAAAATGCTAAGAATCATGATAGGCAGCAGAAAGAACAAAAGATTTTACCATCCAAAACGTCAGGTAGGAAAAAGATGAAACGATCGAAGTCTGGACCGCTACAATGCGTGATCTGTGGTCAGATAACAGTGAGTAGGTCAGCAATGGAGACGCACATGCGCACCCACACTGGAGAGAATCCCTTCAGTTGCCAGGTCTGCAGCAAACAGTTTCGGACCAAAGGTTCTTTATCTAGGCACTTTGAGACACGGCATGCACTTAGAGAGAGGAAGTTTACTTGTGAGACTTGTGGAAGCAGTTTTTATAGAAAAAACGATATCATAATTCATATGAGAGTACATACTGATGAAAGGCCATATTCTTGTCCATATTGTTCTAAGTCATTCAGGCAAATTACTTCACTTATACGTCATAAACGAGTTCACACAGGAGAAAAGCCATTTGGTTGCCCAATTTGTGGGAAAAAGTTTGCTGACAAAAACTTAGTCAAGAAACATCAAACAGTTCACAGTGATGAAAAGAAATATCAATGTCACCTGTGTAGCAAGTCGGTCAAAACTAAAAATGCTCTGAATACACACATGATTTTGCATACAAATGAGAAGCAGATCATATGCAGTTTTTGTGGAGTTGCCTTTAACATGAAGGGTAATTTACAAACTCACATAAGAAGAGTACATTCTGAGAAATCTGGACAGTGTTCAGTGTGCTTGAAAACATTCTCAGATCTGGAGGTGCATATGCGGAAACACACAGGAGAGAGACCATTTCTATGCAAGCTGTGTAATCAGAGTTATGCTACCAAGAGGAGTTTGTCTCATCATGTAGCTTTTAAGCATGAGAATGCATCAAAGTTCAAATGCTCCATTGGAGAGTGCACACGGACATTCCCAACCGCCATGATGCTGGAGTTCCACCTGCTAAAGCAGCACACAAACAACACCCCATATGTGTGCCAGTATTGCTCGCGCGGCTTCTTTCGCCCCAGCGACCTGACGCGCCACCTGAAGGTCAGCCACATGGAGCTGCAAGCCAAATTGTCACTGAAACCTTTAGATCTATAGTTAATCCAATTTTATATTAATAAATATAAAAAAATATTGTTATTCTTCCAAGCTAGTCATTTGTAAGAAATATACTTAGTTGATATTATTAATTGTTTTACTCTTCTTTTATATGTTGTTAAGAGAAACTGATTGGAAACCATTTTTGGCTTATTCCACTAATCCAATCCTCGTCTATTTGTTGCCAATGCTGTCACAAAGTTTAAGCTTTTTAAAAAGTTGTATCACTTAGGCGTCGCTAACAGCAACTTATTAGTGTAACTATTAGTGTGTAAATTCGAAATAATTTACATATTCGCATCCTTTGCAGGCAAATAAAGTATGTGACAAGTTATGAATTTATTTAATAACTCTTATGTCAATTTATAAAATTTAATTAATAACTTTCATGCCAATTAGGTATTATCTATTATTGTATGTTGACGTCCATAAGCATGGATACCATATATAACATTCATCATCGATTAATGTCCTCATTCAGTGTTGTAGGTTGGGAAGATTTTGCATCACTCCGACCGTTAATAGAGTGGAAAAACGTTTAAACTGAAATATAGTCGTAGCGGTTGCCAACGACTCCGTCCACGCAAGATTGAACAAAAAATATACTTTTTTTTGCGCTGAACCCAAATTTTTTTTTGTAAAATTCAAAAAATTCTAAATTCAACATTTCTTTATTCATGTAGGCCTTAAAAAAAAGCACTTATAAATCGTCAATTATACAAAATCTTTAGAGCAATGTGAATCTACCACCGGTTCGGAATGCTGATTCTACCGAGAAGAAACCGGCAAGAAACTCGGTAGTTACTCTTTTCAGCGTCAAAATATACATGAGTAATATACACTTTTTTTTTAAATGTTCTAAACCAAATCATACAATCAATGACTGCGGGAGATGACATAATATGATTACTTACAATAAAAGTGTAAGATTAACCAGAGCAGACCAGCCCCCAAAGGTGGCACCTGTGCACAAGGATGACGTGTGTGTCAGCCATCGTTTCACTCAACCATATGAAATGAAATGAAATTGAAATGAAATAGAAATGAAATTATCTTTATTTATTTATATAGGCTTACAAAAAGCACTTATAAATCGTCAGAACAAAATAAATATAAATATATTCAAACAGCAGATTCTACCGAGAAGAAACCGGCAAGAAACTCGATAGTTACTCTTTTAAATGCCAAGACTTAATAGCTATTATGTAGTTACAATATTTTTTTTTTTTGTCAATTTAAATCTATCAGTGCAGACGAACAGCCCATTATGCGACTGGCCATATATTCTTATCATTTAAATAATCTTCTACCTTATAGTAGCCCTTTTTAATCAAACAAGTTTTAATATAAATCAGAGGGAATATAATATCAGAGGGAATGTAACGACCCGCCACATAACGCCACCACCCCAGAGGCAATTAAGTGAGCATGACTACTCAGGCTATCTCAGCAATCAATTAAAAAAAACTAAAAAGAAAAAGGTCACAAATATCCAACATCAGCCACTAACCATAGGAAAAGGTGTACAAGATTCAGACTACCCTATTAAAGATTTTACATTAGATCCTAATAGAGTAGCCTATGTCACTCCCTAAAACACCAGCTATCTACTAGTCAAAGTCCCGTCAAAATCGCTTCAGCCGTGCATTTAAGTTTATTTTCGCAACAAAAGGTAGCCCATGTCCGCCTTTATGGTCTAATGTTTTTATACGATAAAAAAAACCGACTTCAAAAACGAACCTAATAAAAGTAAAAAACAAATTTACTTAGGCCAAAGTAATGCGTAATTTAATACTTATAAATTTAAAGTCGGTGCCAAGTTAAACAATGACTTGGTACAATTGAAGCTAATATTATAACCGAAAATGTATCTGTTGAGTGATAAATTGTGCCTATACCAATTTAAGCATTTACTTGGCACCGACTTAACATTTATAAGTATTAGAATACGTATTACTTTGCCCTAAGTAAATTTATTTTTTACTTTTATTAGGTTCGTTTTTGCAGTCGGTTTTTTTATGTTAAAAATTATTTTACTTTACCATTTTAAGTGATGGGTAGACCTAATCTGTACGAACTAAACATTTTGGTATTATTAAACCGTATAATGTAAGCCCAACAAAAGGGAACTGCTGTAAATCTATGAGGAATTCCCTCAACTGCCTATGGTCTCCATCATCAGACTTGTAATGGCAACCTATACGGGAGCAAAGTTCTCATCAATATAAATGAATTAAGTCAAACACTAAGTAAACCGCTCAGGAGTTCCCTTAACTGTTCTTCGTCTTCATTATCAGACCACTAATGATAGTCGCACGCCATCTAGGTGTAAAGTCCTCATCAATACAAATTAATCAAACCCAAACACAAGGTAACTGCTGTAAATTGTTGAGGAGTTCCCTCGACTGTCTTTTGGCTCCATCATCAGATCGACCTCGATATCGATACCTTCATTGTAGTACTTTAAAATACTTAATAAAAAAAATTATAAATGCACTAGTCACCCCTACGATTTTCGAAGGTTCCCATCGATTTCTCAAGGATGCCATCATCATATCTTGGCTTCCTTATCATGGGACCACTTCAGAAGTGAACTCTATCCAAAAAAAAAAGAACCGTCTATATTTGACGGAAATTTAAAATAACGTTGAAATTTATGTAAGGATGTGTGTTATTTGTAAAGTAATTTTAACAATTCGTTCACCTTTAGAAAACTGTCTACATTATCCAGATAGGCTTTAATTTCAATAAAGCATGCGCGAATCGATAATCCTGTCGTTGTTCGCCCAAACAAGTTTCGGTGGCATCCCATATTTTGGTGTCATAGGTAGGTGTTTTAAAAATTGTCGGTCGCCAATTCTACTTCTAGGGACGTAGATCGTAACTTTTTAGGGAAAAAGAAAACAGCCAGTTTTATATTATATGTGAAAAAAAAAGTAATTTATTTACCTATGAAATTATATGACATCGCGTTACAAGACATTTTTCATTTTTCTAAGTACTTAGGTACAATGGAATGTCTATTTCTTGCCCCTATTTTATATCATTGTGTAATTCAGAATGTGCCTTGTTACTTATCTCCTATAGGTTTTATGCTGTATTCCCTCACTGCCACATATATTTGAAAAATCCATCGCTGCTTGCTGGGTTTGAACGCACGTACACGCACCCCTCCCCTGAGAGCTGGATTCTTCCTCTTTGCCCCACCAAGGCGCCCCACTGGTGGGGCAAAGTGGAACGCGTTAAAATTCGCAGTGGTATCTGCCCCACTAATTCCATTAAGTGGGGCTGATTCCACTGTTTTAAAATTAGGTGTATTCTGCCCTACTAGGATCGGCACTTTAGGGGGTAGCTGGGTCACGTCCTTATAGCTGTGTGTCACGTCCTTACATTATGCTACCACGGCTCTATTTTATCAATTTTATGCATTAGATTTTATAATTACATATAAACAGTTGACAACCTAGGTACTTGGACTTGTACGTATGTAGGTAACTAATAAAAGTTTGTACCTACCTATAGCTGTTGTGTACGAGCAAAACTGATCTCCTGCCTAAATCAACATGTTGCTGAGCATCCTGGTCCAAATTGGTGCCCGCTTAGATAATATGTTGATCTGCACTTAGTTGTATGAATGAAATTGACTTATTTTATATAGACTTTTTGGAAGCGTTATTGCTAAATTACGTATCTACTTTATATTAGTTTTTATAACTATTTTTCTAAGGCTTCATTAAACTCATAGAGCATGGTTTAAGTCATGTGATTCCCTCTTCCTGTTCGGCGGAAGGGGGAGCGAACCGAACCCTCCGAAACTTAATAGCGCGGAAATCCTCCGCTAAGTTTCAAATGCGCGCCATCTTGCCTCTGCCGCAAAGCAGCACCGACGTCGGTAAAGCAGCGCCAGGTGTGTTGAGGTGTTATGCCCCTTTCTCTTTTCAATATGTAACGTTATCAAGCTCTCTCACTCTCGCGCCAATTAGCCGAGCGAGGTGAGTGATACGCGGAGGACGTTAGCCCGCGACCGCCCGCCGGAGAGCACGTACCGCGCCGCTCAGCCGCTCGCTCCGCCGCAATCGCCCTACAGCCGTGGCAGGTGTCGGTGCCGTGATGTGCAAACCGTGAAACAGTTCGCCATATGTGCTCGACTTTAATTTCCTTCCTATTCGGATAATTGGATACGTGTTTGGAGTTTCACTATGGGTGAAGTGAGTACCGTTTTTGTTTTATTGTCGGCTTTTGTTTAGCCGGAATGCGAACGTGCTCTAGTTTAGATGGACGCTCGCGGCTAGTCCTGTGATTGTGATCGCTGGGTTCGTAGGTCGTCGCTCCGGAGCCGGGACGCGGGAGCCGCGCCGCGCTGGCGCGGATCCGTCGCAGGCGCAGTCGCGGCCGCGGGTCGCGTCTCGCGTGCTTCTACAGATTAATTAGCGCTTTCTTCGCGAGAGAATAATGGTTAGCGAGTTTGGGAATGTGAGCCGATATCGAAGCCCAGTAGAAAGCTTGGCCGAGGCCGGCCCCTCGGTTTGAGGCCGAGATCACCGAGTACTGTTATACACGACATCTGATAAACCAGCGATAGTTATTATCTTTGATACTGTTTTTTTTATTTATTGCTATCGAACATTCGTGCAATAACAAACGAGTGGCTATTGTCTTATCTCCGTAATAGAAAATTAACTTTGTAGCCGTTTAATAACTCGATTGTATCAATAAGTCGCTTACATTTCTAGGTATAGTAGATAAATAAGTGCAAAGAGCGTTCTATTGTGCAGGTAATCTGCGAATTTGATTTGGGTTATAAGAGGGTAGATACACATGCGAAATGACCACGCGAGTTTGTTGATTAAAATTAAAATATCGTATTGGGCGAATAATCGGCGATCATATCCATAATAAGCCGCAAAGCGTGCGCAATGAGAGCAGGCTCGTCGTCAGAGCAGCTGCCGCCCGCACGCACGTCGCGGCGCAGGTCAGCCGCGCTGCGCGAATCGCCGCTCGCCCCGAGCTGACCTCTTTCTTTATGATGAAATAGTCTACTCACCTACGCTTCCTCTGCCTGCGGATACACTTACTGATATTTAGATTAGGGCATTTAACAATAATCTTCGTCTTCCTGGCTCGTTCTCGTATCGAGGGGACATAGGGATAATCTTTGTACCTACTGTATTTAACACCTAAAGTTAACAAAATGCGTTATGTACCTATTGCATGCATAGATATTTGAAGAACAGTTATTTAGTTTTTGGGTAAAGAACATTTAGATGTAGCATGAAAGAAATCGTTCAACGTAATGAAACGCTTCAAATGTAAATATAACAACTTTTACTACCTATCTAATTACCAATTTAATTTCTTGGTAATCTAAGGAGCCCGGTTAAGCCTATGTTAGAAATAAGTACCTGGATTAAAATGGTTGTAGGTGTGACTACACAAGGTATAGGTAGACTTAGGTAACGAATACCATTTGCGGATTTGTAGAATTAATATGGATAAGGTTTCATTATCTTGGAATGGAGATATTGTGTATGTCCATGGAGATAGTGTGTTTTATGAGCCAATCAATAATACTGCTGATTATATAAAAAATCGGTGATATCATCGTGAAAAACGATGTTGTATTTTATTCAAATTTCGAGCCTGAATTTTGTTTTTTAAATAATTATGAGAAAATATGAATAACTGTGTATCTAACATTGACTACTTATTACCATTTATCTGCGCATCACTCAGTTTAATTATGATTATCGCGTGGGTACACGACTTAAATAGATATCTACTTAACTACATAATTGAAGTCAATTAGTAGGTTAACTAGTGTAAAAGTAACAGATAATATTGAATACATAGTTAAGTAAACAAATAGAAAACCAACCTGTATTATATTTGGCTGGCAATTGGCGTAGTTAGTCAAAACATAAGTATAATAATTCCAGCTATCTTTAGGTAGACATTGCTATACTCGATCGATACGTGTATCATATTAAGATTTGCCTTTATGAACTAGTGTAAGGCCGAACCACTTTACAAATCGAGGCAGCATAAATGTCGTAACTAAATCTATCGCTTATGAGTTTGAAATCGGCAAAAACTCGCTCACTTTGAGCTAAATATGGGCTGCACGGAGTAAGGTCAATATTTATAGCGCATGTGGCAAGAGCGCACGTAACGCCTCGTAATCGCGACGTGCGCGGTACCTACTGAATGCACAATGCATTAGTTGCACTTCTCACAACTTTTATTTACGCGTCTCGAACTACACGCAATAGGTGACTCGCATACCTACCTAATACTTACTACTATACTTAGATTACCATGTTGATACCTAGGCTTGTTTTGTTCGACGATATTACGAGTTTACTAAAGTATTTTTCTTTTCTGTTGCAGTCGCTGTTAAAGGAGGACCCTCTCTCCAGAATCCAAAGAGAGATCATCGAAGTGACCGAGCGAGAACGAGAGTTTAAAGAGGGCCACTTCAGAATTAATCGGCTTCTATCGGAGTCGACCATCGATGTCAACAACCAGAACGGTCACCTGAACGGCGACGACGACCACCAGCCGCAGAGGACCCTCAACCGAGCGGTCTCCACGTCGCACTTGCTGGGCCCAATATCACCCTCGCCGCCGACCGCGCCCTCGCTCTTCAGCAGCAATGGCTACACGCGTCGCTTCACGCCGCAGACTGGCACTAAAGGCATTATGCAGAGGTTTATCGCCAATAAGGGTAAATTACCTGTGACCTCCCCCGTGGGAGGAGTGCCGCACATACCGCACACGCCCGTCGCGTCGACCCCGGCGGTCGCTCTGCCCCAACCTCCCCTCACGTTCCCCGTGTCGCCCGTGGTCGCGCCCGCTGTTGTCAGCCCACCGATCATTTCCCGCAGCGCGGAGGGTAAGCCCATCCGAAAGGGCTACGTTCCCGTGGAGGAAAAGATTCAGAAGGAACTCCGAGAGATGAAAGATAGGGAACACGAATTAAAACGCATGAGGAAGAAGCAGAAACCATTCGATATCGATCTGAGCGACAATGAAACCACATCCGAATCGGAGGACGAAGAGATTCCGATGCCCGGAAAACTGAAGGCGACAAAATCTATAGGAGAGTTATATGAAGCTTTGAATGAGGAGCTGCGGTCACCGTCGCCGCGGAATAGCTCGGGACACGAGTCCATCGGCAGCCTGAAGCCGGCCAAGTCTCTGGCGGAGCTATGCGAGCTCAGCCCTGGTCAGGAGTTCCTCGCGCCCAGCTCCACGCGCCTCATCGCGCAGTGGGAGTCCATCATTCAACAGAAGCAAGAGGCCGGCGCCGCTTAAACTCCGCCGGTGTAGGGAAATACGTGTTGGATCAAAATGTGTGGGCGTGTGACGCCAAAAAGTCAGTAACGTAAAAAATGTCGCGTGAATGTTTGTACAGCGGGGTTATGTGTGTCAACGGATTCGGATACGTCGGCCACGGAACGCGATACCTGCGGCGAGCCGAGACATGTCGCGGAGCGGACGATCGGATTGTAGTTTCACTTTCGAAGAACAAGCCACTGCATGAAAGTATATCATTTCGGTATTCGGTCCGCCTGAATGCGTCAAGTTCGGATCGATTTCTTTCGACGGCCGATTGATTGTGGAGCAATTAATTTTCTCCAGGTTGCGAACAATGCAAATGATGGTTATCCGTAACAACAATTATCTCGTGCAAGCGCAGTGGAAAGCGGCCGATACCGATGCGAACCTCTCCCGAGTGTGAGTAACGTAGTTTCTTCCCATTGTTCAGCGTCACTCCTCGGCGCTGAAAAACTTGATGTGTTTTTTGTGGTGCCGCTTTCCCGTACGGCACCGCTGCTATCAGCTGTCATTACGGCATAATTCTCGGAACTGTGAGAAACCGCGTGGCGTCACTGTTTGAGTACAAAGAACCGATCCAAGGCTGGAACTGCGACGCCTTTTGTTTCAAGTGCATCTCCTGATTCGCCACACATCGTTACTGCTCGCCGCGCGGCCGGGCGCGATTATATGCTTGTTAGATGAGCAGCACTCACTATTATGTGTTTTAAAACAAAGTAGCCGGCTGGATCGTCAGCACCGCTCTGTGGGTGATGCCCGCTCGGGCGCGACGCGGCCGCGCCCCGCTGTAGGCGATACGAATTCGTTATCCCATGTGTTTTGACTTTTACTCTGCTGCATTTATTTCGCCCAAGGTCGTAGATGTAGTTTTATGTTTACAATTTTTTTGTTGAAGTGTAATGGTGGAAAAACCGGACTATGGGAACAGGAATCGAAGCTGGACTTCGAGTAGTTCAAATACAATTTGTACTTAATATATTTTAATTATTCGAGAAATTTATTAGTTAAATGTGAAATAGAGGAAAGTTTAAATAACGTCACTAAACGGTAGAAGTGTCAAATAGTTGTGCCTTACAGTGTTGCGAGACGCTGCGGCCGCGCCGCGCGGACGCAGCGCCTCACAAACACGTCACTATCATAGTTTGTGTATACATACCTACTTATTTATTACACATTCTAACTATTTCCGTAGCATAATAATAAATTAGTCAATTTAATATTAATATCGTCTAGAGCAAACTATACATAATAATATCGAGATTGATAGTGTTAATTGTTGCAATATTTTTTACTTAGTTATTAAGTTTGTTTCTCTGTAAAAAGTGCCAGGTGGATTTATCTATACATTTAACTTATTCTGAGATGCCTTGTGATGTACTGAATACAAATTCCTATTATACAAATTATTTCTATTCTATGAACTCTGTCAAACAATGTTGTGATATGAAATTGCCTTAAAATATTTGTTAGAGTTGAAATTTTGTAAGTAGATGGCTATTTATTCAGAATGTTTACTCATTTATGTACTCTGTGCATACAAATGAGGTGTTAATTATATAAGGTTTTCGCAATAAATACTTTGTCAAAGGAGACTTTGGTGTTGTTATTGTTATTTGGTGGCGCAGACGACCGGCCGCCTCCGCCCAGCGCGCCAGTTCGTTGACATTTATAAAGGTCACATGAAAATACTAAGGAAAATGTAAACAAGTTAGGTAATGTTAGATAATAAAGCCTACCGGGTACAGATTTTTATATACATGTAATACAAATACCCACAACAACAGGATGTTTCTGTAGTTACCTACGTAACAAGGAAATCTCGGAGGTCTTGGAGAGGAGAGAAAAAAATGCACCTAAAGAAAACACGGTCAATAATAGTATATATAGAAGTGTCAGCATCCGAGTATTTTATTTGTATTGATTTATGAATAATATCTAGACAATTAACATTTAAAAAAATCAAAGAAGAAAATATGTCCTTTATAGTATCTATATTTATATTTAGATATGATGTGACATGGATTGTACTCCATATACTGTTGATTACTATATCGTGGTAGTCGTATTAATTACTCATCTCGGACATCGGAAGTACATACAATAATAATATTAAATTCGAGTGAGGAAACGAGCCCTCGGTTCGTTACAGGCAGGCGGCGGCAGGCGGAACCGCTCTCGAGCTCATTACCAGCGGCTTGGTAAACTGTTTAGTGTCTTGGTGCGGGCTCATCGGCGCTAATGAACTCGTCAGCTGTAAGATTTGAGCTGTTTATCAGGCCTCGAATGTTAGGATGTTCAAAATCTTCTGCATAATATATAATTATTTTGGAATATGTACTAATTAGTAATATAAGATTATTTTATACATACATAAACACTATCACACCTTCAACCATCCAACCCAAGGGTTAGGCTGTCTAAGCAATGATAATCTTCATGGAACACATTCAGCATAATTCATTCAATAATTAAATTGAGTTGGGTTAAACCATGATCTAAAAATTATCTGGTTCATCTTAGGTTTACGAAGGTCAGTTCGGCAGTAGCTTCAATGTTATTACCAGACTCATTAAATCCTGGGTCAGGGTCTAAGCGGACCCTGTTAAAGCACGGGACATAAGGCCAGGAAGATGATATGAGTGAAATGGGAGTGGATAGCTTGATGACGACTGACCGGGACGTATGGAAGAGGAAGACATGCTGCGCCGACCCCAGATGAACTGGGAGAAGGGCAAGAAGATGATGATAAAGCTAAGAAGATGATGGTTAGATAGAAAATTGCGAAAAAGTATTGACAAGTGCTAGCTAGTTTGTCGCCTAAATAATGATAAAACTAACATCCAATCATTTCATTTCATATTATTTTGAAGTGGATATCAACTTTTACGTACTTAGTTAGATGTCTATTATTTTTCAATATCAATTTCATCAATTATCATAAATCAATAATTTTTAAATTAAACTTATCTGGTGCCAGCAGACCTTTGTGAATAAGAACAGCTATAATTTATTTTATTAAAGATAGCAGGTTGGTTAAATTTATTTTAGTCAAAAGTCAAAGTCAAAGTCAAAATACTCTTTATTTATATAGGTTTTTGAACAAACACTTATAAATCGTCAATTCAACAGGAAAATCAACTAATAATATGAATCTACCACCGGTTCGGAATGTTGCTTCTACCGAGAAGAAACCGGCAAGAAACTCGGTAGTTACTCTTTTCAACAACATATTTTACAGGTATTAGTGAGTGAGGGGATAGATTTTTTTCGGGGGACTATTTACTATGAGGTACCCTGCTAGCCCGATGACGCCATCTCAATCCTCTTTATAAGCTATTGCTTACAATTAACTTATTACATTCTATTTTAGGCCCCAGCCGCAAATTATTGGCCAGAATTTGTGGCTAGGTATTTCAATATAGAAACTACTCATTAACAGCCCGGAGTCAGGCAGTTGGCGGTTTAATCACCCTCGTGCTTCGAAAAGCACGTTAAGCCGTTGGTCCTGCGCCTGATCTCTCTCCGGTCATGTCGAATTGCCGTTTCCCGGTCTATGAGAGTGAAGGAACGAAGGGTGCACCTGTGTTTGCGCACACACTTGTGCACTTTAATATCTCCTGCGCAGATGGCCTCAATCCTCGTTGAGATTGACCGCCGTGACAGATATCGGTTAGGATGACATTATACATCCTATTGGATGTAATAAAAGTAAAAATTATGCATGCGCTCTCAAAATTAAACCACCAAACGTCGCAGTCTGTGGCCGTTTTGGAGTTCCCTTGTAAAGACATCAACGCAATAGGGTCTATGTGTGCTGGGGTAATGTACTATAAACTATGTGGTTTTATCTTTCTCTTGCAATTATAATCATTAAAACTCTTATTAAATTTATAATTAGTATTTATTTTAAAATATATAATTACAAAATTTGTAAAAAAATAACGAAAGTCCTAACTTAACCATTACTTTATTACCAAATTAAACATATTTACTTATGTATACCTACTACCTTTTAACATACATAGGTACATACGTAACATCACACCCATAATTCCCGAAGGGGTAAGCAGAGTCAAAGAGGCAGCAGGCCCCTTTAACCACTTTCAGCCAAAAATAAAACTGGGCTGGGTTAGATGGAAAATTGTGAAAAAGTAGTGACAAGTGGCTAGCTTGTCGCCTACACAATCACATACCCAAAACCCTATATACCATTAGTCGCCTCTTACGATATGCTAAGCAAGAACCACAGTTGGCACATTATTTTTAATTCCCAGACGAACATGGGACAATGGGCTGGGTTAGATGGAAAATTGTGAAAAAATAGTGACAAGTGGCTAGCTCATCGCCTACACAATCACATACCCAAAACCCCATATATACCATTAGTCGCCAAGGCTAGGCATCAAACACAGTTTTCAAATCTTTTTTAAGGCCCAGACTAACATAGGACCGATTATAAAAAGATACATTTTAAATGAACATAGAAACTGATATGTGTCTACACATATTTTGACCGATATAATATTTTTAAAGGTATATTAAGGAAAACACCAAGATATCTTTGTCTATTTTCACTGCAATCACGCAGTTCAAAATTGACCGGCAGCATATATACAGCGCTCCACTGAATAATAGCGAATTCTTAATTGTCTACAATTATTTACCACTTTAGAGAAACAATCGCATTGCGTCGGGGCTGATAATAATTCATCTGCGCATTGTCCGCGATGGACGTTACGACAAGACCATTGTTCGCTGGACGCGTTTCAATTAAATAATTTATGATAATGGAAACAATGGCATTTGGCAGAGATATTGAGCCGGCCAATAACAAGCCTGTAGGTCACTAGGTTTGCTTTATGTGCTAAACTGCCAGATTAGTAAGTTGGTACAATACAGTTATATAGGTGTACATTCGAACGTAGAGCTTGGCTCAAGACAACTTGAAAATGGTCCCTATGTTGCACAAGTCTTCGTCTAACTTAAGTATTGATACTATTATAATGTTGTTATAATATTGTGTAGCTAAATGCTTTCGTCCAGGGTCCTGTATAATCTTAAACAAACTTTGTTATAGCCTTTTTAAGTTTTAAGAGTTTATAAAGAAAAAAAAAGCCTTACCAACAAAACATTTTAAGATTTATACAACGTTTGTTACTTAAAAAATAACAAATGTTGCATTCGTGCAAAGTAAAGAACAGGTTGAAAAGAAGGCAATGAGTGTCAGTCTTTCTCATAAAAAACAATTATTATTTTCCCCCGTGTATCTACCACAATAGGTCGACCTGCTCGACCCATTATCCTTGGTCCCAGCTAGCTCTTTCTCCGGTATTTGTAAACGCAGTTGATGCTAAACTTCTACGATTGCGGAATATTACTTCACTACCTTTTATTTTTATTACGCGGTACCCTGCACCAAACGTTATACTATTTTTAAGTGTCGATTTCCACCTAAGTCTGTTTAAATGTTTAACGGAACCTGGCGTCGTTTCCACGAAACTCTTCGGTTCCGCGGAATCTACTACAGGATACGCGGGCGTCGCGGGTGACGCGCGCCTCCTGCCCTTAGACCGGTCGTGTTGCCGGACCACAGCTAGCCTTTGTTGGCGCTGGGCGCTTCATACGAGTAGACAAGTCCGTTGGACGTGGGCAGTTACACTTTTGTACGGACATAATCCGAATTCTTAAAATAAAGCTTATAAAATAGACAACATTTTAACCGCCAAGTTTTCTTTAGCAAAATGTTTCTAAGTGGTTTATATTAAATCGTGTCTAATTAATAAATCCAAGGTCGCCGTCGTTGCCTATAATCTTTGGCCCATAGCCTTACAATTACCCAAAGGGAATAAAGTATTAAATTACGGTTCGTGTTGCCGGATGCACAGATTTATCAACACCAATCTAGATATGACTTAATTGCTCATAATTGCAAATAAACAATAGGCTCGCATTATTCCGTCTGCAGCCAATGGCCGGGCGTGGCGCAGGCGCCGCTGAATGTCAAGAGCGCACCCGGTCGCCTTGAGCGCGGAGCACGCCGTGAAGCATACCCGCACTAGAGTTGTAACAACGCACAGTTACAGCACGGGCAACGAATGAACGATGAGCGATATAGACGGGGCACGGAAATGGCAACGGAAACAGAAGTTTTGGAAAACCATAATAAAGTTAAGAACTTGTCGGAAAAGAAAACGGAAGTGGGAATAGGAAATGAAAAATTGGGCCTTGGTTTAGTGGTTAGTCACTTAGTTACTGCTCTGGTCAGGAAAACAAAGGCCACGGATTCGTATCTCACAAGAGCCGAGTCATGGGTGCTTGAGCATATTTAAATACTTATGTTTAATATTCGCTATAAACGTTAGATATATTTAAATAGTCATTTAAATTCTACACTAAGCTTTCATAAACATTCATAAATGCTTAGTTTGGACCTAGATAATTGGCGTGTTGATCTCGCAATTTATTTATGATTTTTGTCATCCGTTTTGAGAAAAAGTATTTCAAAGATCCACTGTAGCTAAGTAAAATCTTCACTGCGCAAGCTCTCTGCAGTGTGCCTCGTGCGGTGCGCTCGCGCACGTTAGCATATTCAAATCATAATTATAATTACGTGTATAGACTTTCTTCTTCTTTATGACGCTCTTTGTAGACTGAGTAGTAAGTATAGTATTCTGTATATTTATAATACAGGAGACCAAATAGCTTTGCCGTGACTTAAAGGTACATAGGTTAATAAATAATTCATGCATAATGTTGACAGTTCACATAATTCCGCTCCAATAAGTAAGGAATGAATGCAAAAAATTATCTTAACATTAACCTATACGTTTACTATATCAGGACGATTGTCAAACGGTACACAACAATAAGTAGGTATGTAGTCGATGTGGTTCGTGTCCAGTCAGGCGGAGGCCGCGTCTAGCGCGATGCGCGATGGCGCAACTGGCGCGTTGCAAAACGCGCGTCACAACAACGCGACACGCGCCTAGTGTTGTAAAATAAGTTAGTCTCTTAGTCCTAATTGCGAAGGCTGAAGTCAAAGATAAATATATAAAAGGTCGAGGGTCTCTCAGTTTTTAGCCTTTTTAAATAGACTGCAGTCTTGCCAAAAAAGAACTCGAGACTGAGTCTTTTAAAAGAGCTTACACTTTACAAAAAGACGAAAAAGTTCAAGGCTGCTTTAAATAAAAACTCAGCTTTCCAAAAAAGAACTCCCGACTGAGTCATTTAAAAAGAGCTCAGTCTTACGGAAAGAACTTGCGACTGAGACTTTTAAAAAGAGCTCAGTCTTACACAAAGAACTCGCGACTGAGTCCTTTAAAAGAACTCAGTCTTTTAAAGCGATCTGAACTGGATCCTCTGACGTACATGTTAGATGGAAAATTGAGAAAAATCGTGACAAAACACACATTCAAATCCCGATATGCCATAAGTCGCCTTGTACAACATGCTAGGCAAGGAACAAACTTGGCACATTATTTTTAAGTTCCAGACAAAGTAATCATTAATACTCCGGCTTTTTAAAATAAATATATTTGGGCTGGCATCTGTAAATTACGCGGTTAGGAGCGGCATGTCGGTAACATCAGCTTTATCAGGCGCTTTTCAGTTTCCGATCGGAAAGAAAATGACAGTTATGCCTTAATCACAAGCACATTTTTATAAAAATATTTAATTTATATTGTTCTCTTGTCTAAGGATTACGAAGGTTAGAGCTACCATTAGTCAGGTCAATATCCGGACTCGCTAAAAGCAGTATTCTGGTTCAAATGCACTGCGTTTTAGAACGGGACTTAACGTTAAAAAGATGATGATGTAATATTTATTTTGGACTATATGCATGTATAATAACACACAAACATACCTACTCCTTTTTTCAATTACTTTCATTAAAAATTATTTCGGTATAGTCTACAGCTTAAGCTTTTTAAATCGTCGTCTTCTTCAGACAAAAGCGTGCAAATTGAAATAAATTACGTTATGACATCTGAGAATTTCGATTGAAGGAATTACTAACCCAAAACTATTATTGATCTGGTTTTGTTGGCGCGGTTTTCGTAAATCGATTTGTAAATTGATGTATAATCGTCTCGAGCAGTTAGACAACAGCCAGGGAGTTATTTTTTCATCTTTGGCGTTGCATTTGTCGCCGAGCGCAGCGGTGCACCCGGCGCGCTCGCCCACGAAATGAGTTGCGCAGGAGTTTTGTAACTGCGGTAAATAGTTGTTAGCGGGGACGTCGAGTTTATTGTCAAGCGAAAAACCCAGGGTTCCACGACGGCTGGAAATATTAATCGGCGGCGGATCGCAGTCGATATGCAGTGAAGTAATTGACTTTCGATAGCGGTTAGGTTTATCTTGGCTGCATTGTGGAAATCCCCAAGTATCTTGTGAGTGTAATGTTGTGTAGGTAAGAGCACAACACTAGCACATGTGTTCTTATAAACGACGCCAAAATTTACAAACACAGGTTTTCGGAACTCGGATTTACCTAATATTTGAGTTAATTAACTTGTGAGAATTGGGATCGCCGATAAAATGAATTAGGTCTGCATTTGAAAAAGAATAATTATAAAATAAAAGGACACAAATTATTCTTAGTTGAAAGCTAAAAAAGGCTGTTCTAATAAGTTTAAATTTAAATTACTAGACTAGATAAGTAATAGATTTCAATGCGATAGGTCGAGTGGTGTTGGTTACAAAGTCAAGTTTTACTACACAGACTCCCTATTGGACAGACGAAGAAGAACAGTGCTTCTGGTCCCTGCAGTTCCACTTGCACTCACTTTGTTTGTTGTCATTACATTCGGTGCCGGCGGGTGCGCGCGCGCCGCGCGGCCGTGCGCCCGCGGAGCGCGACGCGCACTCGGTGAGAACGGTGCGTAATAACATTGTGCTCACTAATGCGAGGTGTACTAATGAATGATAATTACGTATTTGTAAAATAGTTTATATTATGAAATAAAACTTCTAGTGGCAAATATTTAGAGAGCCGGTAGTCTTTTTTGGCTAAGTGTTTGTCGGACCGTGTAAATTATAATATTAAATTTTAATTTTGTATATAAAGAAAACTGGCACGAGGGGTTTAGAATTATTTTTTGTTTTAATCTGTTGAATTTAGTACAAAATAAGTACCTAATTGAAATCCATCTTCTTCTACTCCTACAAAGTTTCAGACTTATCTGTTGCCCTCGATCGCCGCACTAATTACATTTTTGATATGCTATCGACACGCAACTCATAAGAATGCACACAAATCATAATACATTGGTGATTCATTGATAAGTTCGAAAAGTGATAGCCGGTAAATTATTCTGAAGGCGAAACATTGCAGACCTGAAATGTTTCAGTTCACCACTTGTAGTCGTACTACTACCGACCGCTGACGTCACCGATCATGATAACGATCGAGCAGGTAATAAAATAAAACACCTAGTAATATCGCGCACTAAATGTCTGTTTATTACGTACGTGATGCTCGAGTGCCCGTTCTAATTGAAGTATAATGGTTCAAGGTCAAATGCAACTTATTTTAGTACGTATAATACGATTGCTGGTCGCTTGTGACCAATTCGCGTGCAGTCAGCCGGCCCGCCGGAACACGGAACACGTGCACCATGGTCTATGATATGCATGTGGAGCTGTGTTGGACTTATACACTTGCAAAATTGCAGCTTTTTAGACAGCGTATGTAAATGAAGTTTGTTTAATTGAGTTTGGCTCAATCCTTTTCTCCCCAGTTCTGGAGTCTGGACAAATGTTGTTCACTTGTATGATACTACTTTCGCGAGTGTAAAATTATAACATGAAAAATGTTGTGCAGTGCAACGCAAGCGATTATCGTGAAGTGAATTCCAAAGTTCCGTCCGGATCAGATGCTATACACAGATAACGGCGGTGATTAAATCATGGCGCGATAGTGTAAGTTAATGCGTTTTGTGGAATTTTGATTGGTGGGCACGATCGCGATATGGCGGTGTGTTCGCTGTTTCTCTTCCACAAATAGTGAACATTCTAGAACAAAAGAATGTTTAAAGTTATAATTATTACTTACGTCGATGAATTTGTTGTTTATTTCATTTTCAATCATTGTACATATTACGTACTCATCTTAATCACTGGTTCTATGAAATCATAAATCAGTGTTAGTTGTTTTTATAATACCCATGCGTATGAATAAGAAAATAAAAGTTAAAGATTTTTAAATGATGACGTCAGAAGCAGTTTCGATGGCATCCTCAGCGCATGCTGTAGTGACGGTTGTGCTGCGCAACAACAATTTTATTGCTGTTAAAATTTATCCTGGAATGTCAAGCTACGGTCGCTTCTGGTTTAATAAAATAAAAAAAATAAGTAATCCCCGACACAAAAAAAACTATAATAAGTTTAGAAACGCAAAGTAACCGCTAAGTAAATTTTTATTTGTTATACCTCGGCGACGCTCATTTTTAAAATATTTATGAAGTTAAAAAGCTGAAAGAGAAATTTATTAAATTATTTTTACTGTTTGTAGTTTTTTTTTTGTCTCAGGGGTTTTTATTACTTTTAGACTTTTTAAATTAATCGACGAATCTAATTCTGATAGATGACAACTTAAATCACATTTGCTAAAATATTATTAACTTGCGACACGCCCCGGCTTCGCACTAGGGCTAACCATACCGGATGTAAGGATATGTTGCCCATTTCTTAAAACAACTTTACTTTATCGAGGCTACGATGCTACAGACAGACAGACACGTTAAACTCATAAAACCCCTATTTTTGCGTCGGGGGTTAATAACATTATTGTGTTTGCGAAAGTAAATTGCTTTGCAAGTTTGTTACGTCAGCGAGCCCGGCCGGGGTCGCAGGGGGCGCGAAAGTGAGACGTGACGTCTCGCCGAAGGCCGCTGCTGCTCTCGCGCCGAGATGGATGCGCCGATGTTCGATCTTTATATCTTATATCAGATCTTATACCATTATTCTTCTTTCATAATTATACCTTTGCTTTCAATTTTATACACTGAACTCCCATAAATAAGATATAATTACGATGCTATTTGCTATCCTATAATTTACCTACCTCCCAATGAATCTGATATTAATAGAATAAGACAATAACGACTTATTTTATAAAAATGAGTAAACTAGGCATGCAAAAGTAAGTTGTGAGTGAATCTTGTATGTTCCAGGGCAGAAGACGATTGTCTGTTAAAAGCCTAACTCCTGCGCGCGCGTTTACAGCTGCGCAGCAGAGCGACGCGCGCAATTAATGAATGCTTGTTTTGTTGCGCGCTTTTTGCGCAGCCCGGGCGGCGACAAAAACGAGCAGGCATCGCTAATGCCGCGGCTTTTACCATCATCGTCTCATTCATGAGCCTGACCGAGCTCTTGGGGACTATTTCTCTCATGTTTTCACTCTTCCTAAGCACTAACGTGGATTTAATGTAGGGTTGCTCAAACGGAAGATAAGATGAACTTACATTAAATAGTCGTAATCTTTTTTCTTCTACTTCTTCTTTAAGAAGAACTTGACATTTGGGGTAAGCGTAACGTGACCCGCTATACGTCCCGCTTTGGGCGGGACAATCCCGCTTTATGGTTAACTGTCCCGGTATCCCAAAGAAAAAAAATGTCCCGCTTTATACTGGATATTATTCAAAACGATTTGTGATATTAAATATATTGATCGTCTCCTCCTTGTTTTGGAATGTTATCGTTTACTTTCGTAAGGTTGCAGACGTTGATCAATCGTAGTTAAATCATTAATGTTGAGATAGTTAGTTCGGTAAAAAGTGAGATATGTTATAGAGGTACATTAGACGAAATGACCAAGTCGGATTTACGATTATGAAGAGAAGCTGAAACTCCAATATTATAAAATGAAACGTTTATTAATTTTATACAGCGTTAGAGTAAATAAGTAGTTCATAAATGATCTGCCATCCTTAGGAATTAGGTAAGTTAACAGATCGGTGAAAGCTCCGACAAAGGACGTGGTGCGTCAGGCGTCAGGCGAGCCGACGACGACTCACTCTGATTTATCGTCTAGTTAGCATCTGCGCTAACATCTTAGTGTTGTGTTCACTGTAAAAAATTAATTCGTTACATCTGACTGCAGTTGCAAGAATTACGTTAACATTTTTACAAGCTTTGTGCATTCGGACGTACATAATCTATAAGAGTATTAATGTATTTTATTAGTATAATATTTAATAAGTCAATTATCATTATTGAACCAACTTGTGTTTTTATTAGTTCGATTAATATTATACACGAATGTAACTTGGTTGTGTTTATGTGTTTTATACGACTACATTGTTCAAGCAAGCTTGACGAAATGGACGCTTGGTTACTTTGTATCTTGAGAAATTAACAGTATGTGGCAGATACATATGATCGACATATTTAAGTGGTCGGCGCGGAACTATACCGTCATAAAACATTTAATTAAAAGCGTTATTGGTGGCTTTGCGCCACGCACCGTATATTTTAAAATACAGAAATAATCATAATTTATTCTTTGATAAACCATCTTATCGTTATTATAGAAAATACTTAATTAATTCTAATTTTGAGATGCGGTAATCAGCAAAGTCTTTAATTGATTAATTAATTAATTATCGACGAATTCAAGCATATATCTACATATATGAAACAAAATGTTATCATATCTATACATATTAGGGTGGGGTTGACAAAAAAAACCATAATTTTCTTTTACATTTCGGTAATTTCCCAAGAATGAATTCCGAAGGAAATATAATAAAATTGAATGTGTGCTAAGATAAATTTGGGCCTAGCACAGTCGTGGTTCGTGGCACCAAAAAATAAGTATACCTACAGTATACAGATTGTCTACCTACCCCTATATTTGCGTACTAGGATATCCGGCGCGGTCATCCCTGCGCGCGCGCAGTAATGGCGCTAATCACGTGTTTGTCGGCCACTCGGCGATTACTTTCGACATGCGAGTCGCGACTGTCACCGCGCATTAGCGCGCCCAATCATGCGCGCTCTCCGGCTACAAGGAAACGATTCTAATTCCTTCTAGCTAAACATTCTTTCTTTCAGTCTTAATCTTCAAAACTTGCTTAACTTGAAATTTATTACAGCTTGTATGAACAGTGGATTATGGATGGATAATTAAATACTTGAACCATTGTGAATAATTCTACACGTTTTTCTTATTACTTTCACTGGTTGGGTTTAATGCTTTCTATAATAACTTTTTATTGATTTACTAGCTGTCCCGGCGCACTTTGTAACGCCCCGTTTTTGGATTTCCTTTTATTATTTTCCTCGCAATGTTTCCATATTTTCTTACTGTACAAACCTAGAAGATTACCAATATTTTAAAACCAAAACCAGCTAAATCGGTCCAGCCGTTCTCCAGTTTTATCGATACTAACGAACAGTAATTAATTTTTATATACATATAAGATAAGATATAAGATAAGATAAGATAAGAAGATAGAAACAGCGATTTATCTATTTATTAACCTACGAAGACGGATTTTGAACTATAGACCGCATAAGCTTAAGAGCAATATTTGCTTAAAACTGTGGCAGTTTTAATGAAAAACTGATTTAAGCTTAAAGGTGCATATGTGAAGGCATAGCGGATTATATAGGATGTCTTTTAATTGGTATGCCGCCTGCCTCGTATAAGAATCTCTCTATCTATATACATATTTTACGCCTATACATATTTATTTCTCGTTGGGCCTGTTGTTTCTTAATCCGGCGCGGGCGTGGGAGATTATAGTCCAGGCGATTGTGCGGCGGCCATCTAGCAACCAGTTGTTCAATATTTAGGCAAACTACATTTTGAAACACGCGTTTGAGTTAAATGTGGAACAGCGCTGACTGCGCCAGCCTACTCCTTGGTTCCGTGTATTGTTACACAAAGGAGATGAGTAATTTACGACCAGATTGCAATTTATTAACATCTATAAACTTTATTGTGTAGACATAGTCAATTCTAAAAGGAATATTATTTGTTATAGGTAATAAACAAAAACCAAAAAAAAAATTATAAGTACCTTGTATTTTTCGCTCAGCGATCGTAACCTAAATTTTTCTGCGCAGCTGCTACAAATCGGATTCGGTTTTGTTAAATTGACCCAAGTGACTATTTATTTATGCATCAGAATCTAGGCGATCTTTCAACTTTTAAAAGTGGGCCAGCTATAAAGTGTAAAATCGTAAAATATCAACGTGACGTGTTACAGATGTGTGATTTGTAAATCAGGTCAAGTAGTACGATGTTGTTTATTTATTTACCAAAGAGTGCCCCAGATACGGAGGTCGTCGGCGCTGCATATTTGATGTGAGAAGAGAAGCAACCGGTGACCGCCGGGGCGCCGGCGCTACTGCGGAGGCGGACCGACACCGATACCGTATTAATACTCGAAAAGATAATGTGCTATTAAGAATGACTACATCTCAAAGTCTGTTAAGGCGTCTTATTTAAATTGATTAAGTAAATATGTTGAGGCAAACATGCAATGCGAGTGGGCTACATATTGGTTGAGACTAATTTTGGAATTAACAGCTCCAACATAAATAAGAATAAATAAATAAATTCTTCAGACTGACACACCAATTCCCTAGTCCCAAACTAAGCTTATGCTTGTGCTATGGATACTAGGTGACCGGATAGATATACTTAAATACGTTTATAAATATCCATGATTCGAGTACAAATGTCAATGTTCATCACACGAAACATTTGCCCCTAGCGGGATTCAAAACCGCGACCCTTGGTTTCGTGGCCAGGGTCTCTGACCACTCGACCAACGGGCCAGTCAAAGTCAGAAAAATTCCGATTCGCTTAGGCGTAGGGATAAAAGAAAATGTATGAAGACTTGTTATTAAAATGATGATACAACACATAGAAAATAAAAACAAGCTAAGATTCGTGGTTTTCCCACCAAATATAAGTATTCGGTAGAAAAAATAAGAAATTCGCTTCTACGTATATATTCTTACGGTTTGCGAAGCGGTCTTGTTTATGCGCTTGGCAACCGTTAGGTTCTTAGTATGTATATACATATTTGCTGAACCCAAAGCCAGTCCTGAGAGTCCAGCGCATTCTTGACGGCTGCAGCTAACTTAGAACATTGTTCGAACATCTGAGACATTGAGTAACACTGTGAACCAAGACAACGCTCTACTCTTCAGCGAAATACAACCGACTAACAAATTTACGGCGATAATTTATCATTCGAAAAGAAATCTGACTTGCACCAAATTATACGTCCGATTCAAAAGAAATAACGGAATAAACTCATATAATGATCCGGCTTTCTAATACAATTTATTAAGCAATCCGAATATAATTACAGGTGCACTTATCTAACAGGCAGCAAGCGCCACCGGTGTGACCAGCCGCAGCGGTAATCGAAACTAAGAGATGCGCGCATTGCGTAACCGCGGCACTTCTGTGTGCTCTGCGCAGGCTGCGAGAGCGCCTCGCCGGTCGCGGGGCTTGACGATAGGGTGGCAGTAACATTCAAATTACAATGCCATGGGTCCTGACAGGAATAGGTGTCACAGTTTGGAATGGTAGCTAAGGTAAACGCGCACGCCGCCGTACGTTACGTTACGCCATTACTCGGGGTAGCAATAAAAATTACAGGGTTCGAAGGGTGCACTTTAAAAAAACGTAATTAGCCCAGGGCGCTCAGGGATTTTGCTAAAAACCTCAAGTTGTCTATTATTACGCTTCTGTCGCGTGATGTAGCTTTTACAATGTGACTAGCGGTCATTTGGGTCATGTAGTCAACTACTAACTGAACCCACAAGAGGAATGAAGACTGTTAGCGAATGCTCGTTAGTCTATCGTCTACCTGAAAACCGAAGTATATGCTGGACATAAAAGAAAACTCCGAGGTTAATTGACATTAATTGACTGTATGACTACAGTAGAAGGAAAAGTCGATATCGTAATGCAAGAACAAGTAGCCTCAATTTTGCAATCAGTGCATCCGTGCAATGGTAGCGCAAGGTCCCGGCCGGCGCAGACACCGATCCCTCTAATAGCCCATTGTTCCAATGGTGCGTCTGCGCTCATCACCGCTAGTCAACAATGTTGCCAACTCGAGGGATATTTTTCTCTCGAGTTTTATAATTGATAAGCGTCTATAGCTAATCTGACCTCTGTTACTCTGATTCGGTGGTTTAGAAATAAAGCAGTGAAGATACTAGTATATAAGTCAAAGTCAAAATACTCTTTATTTATATAGAAAATAAACTAATATTATGAATCTACCACCGGTTCGGAATGTTGCTTCTACCGAGAAGAAACCGGCAAGAAACTCGGTAGTTACCTACTCTTTATACTTTGTCCAACAAATGAGTTCTTAATTTTACTTAGCCTAAGGCTTGGAACAGCTAGTTTGTCTTTGCTCCTGATGTTGAAGTTATGATATTGATACCAAGTGAGAACTTGATATGCAAATAAAAGTTACCTCAAAACGAAAACGTTCCACATGTTGACCTTTTCGCTAAAACATTATTAACGGTAATGCAACTATCGATAACATCATAACGGGGTTACATTCGTGTTACTTACTGTAAATGTGATTATTAATACAATATTCCGGAAGTTGCGAAATAAGCTCACCGCTCTTAGCCTATCTTTTCATATTATTTGATTGATGGTGCATCTCTATCTGCTGACTTTACCGTTCGTCGCATACACGTTTCGGGCCTACACTCGTAAGATAGCCACTATCCAAGTATGAGAATTTTGCAATCACGTTTTTTTAGCAACACCGTAAAAAAACAAAATCAAAGCAACCACAATTTTGAGGGTTAAATCAATCAATCAATCAATCAAATCATTTATTTAGGACACATAAGTCCTTATAGCGAGAAAACCTAAAATATACATAAAGAAACATGCGAAACGCCAAGCAAATTGCACGTTTCACCATGCCTCCTTTTACTTTAACGCTGTAACGTAAAAATGTTTGCGGTAACACACAATAAAACTTAGTAAATACTTTACGCAACCGGCCGCAGTACATAAACACGCGACATGTCATAAAACAACTAACGCGGGTCCTATTGTTCGCGCCATTTTGTTTTTCCTGCAGAAAAAGTCAATTAGATTCATGTGAAAATGGTCGCCGTGACCCAGATCAGCTGACGCCGCGTAATCCGCCATTGGGTTGTGTTTAATGGCTGCTTTATGTCGTCATCCAGTAGTTAACAATTTATTTTCGTCATTGACACTCGTTTATTAAGTCATCTTTTATTTACCGCCAAGTTAATAACTATCTACAGTAATTGATTTGATTACCTGTGTACCTACTTGTTGAAAATGTTTATGAACATGTATAATTCAGTTTCTCAACATTATGTAACTACACCTTATTTATTCTGGTATATTGGGAGACATTTATCAAGGAAAAATGGAGCCAAGGATATATTTTAATGTAATTACTGTATATGCAGGCATAGTCTCATTTGTTTATAAGTTTTGTAAAGAAAATATTATTAAGTATTCAATATTGTTTGTGATTAATATTAAGTACTAATTTTTCCGAATCAAAATGCTGATGATAACAATATCAGTACCTACTCATAACTTAAATTATAATTAACAAAAAAAGTATTTTCTGCCATTGTCAAGTACGACTTTGAGTGGCCAGAGGACAATTTTAAAACATGTTTGCAGCGAATGAGCGGCCGGTTTTTAGAGTTTTTTGGGCGCAGAAACAAGAACGCGCACGACAGGTCCGGCGCCTAACGGGCGCGCATCCTACGTGCCGCACACACAGACGGACATTCAGTAATATTTCACACATGTCAAACACTATATTACTTGGAAGCATAGTTCGACTGATCTCATTGAATGAGGTTTGAGTTACTTTGCCTTACGATTAAAAGGTAAAACTAATAATATCCTCATAACCGACATGGGTCACAGCGGCCAATCTTAACGAGGATTAGCCAACAGACACAGAGAGTGATAGTTTGGTGAGACGACAATCCCAGGACATCTTGGTCTTCAGGCGGCGCATGCTACTACCAGACCAACGAGGTAGTCAGGTAGTAACAGGTGTATGTGTTGCTGTGTCTCGTGAAGTGTACGACGTAGAAGGAAATTGCTCTTGGATTATTAAATGTGCGCTTTCGCAAGATATCCTATTCTTACATAGTCCTTTCAAAGTAAATAAAGCTTTCCCTTTCAAGCTGTTGTTCATTTAACTTTAGCGCCATTAAGTTTTGATCCCATCTCACATTGTTTTATTATTGTAATAATTATTATAACATGTAGGTGCCATTCTCTGCCATGTTGTCTCTGTTACCTTACCACCTCACTCTTACAGCGTTTGTTCTCCGACATTATCTAAAAAATCACTAATTAGCACGGCAGCACGTCCGGCCTCCCACGAGTCCCACGCTCTGGTGCGATCGCCAGCGAATCGATTTCCGCTTACTAGCCTGCAGAGATTCATACCAGTCGGGGAGAATACCCGAAATTTGAGAATTATAAGTAATTAATGGAGAAAAATATTGAAGGGGTGAAAATATTTTTGTGGAGATATTTTATACATTTGGATAAATAAATTGAGTTGAGCCGGACTTGGGAGGTTTTTTTTATAGCTAAAAAAAACGATAATGAAGTAACGCAATCGATACATAAACTTAATACCATAATAGATATACTTCTATAAATGATAGAGACTGCAACCAAAGAGACTGCTAGAAAAACAATAGATACGACTTTATATCAAAATAAAATAAGAATTATAAACTGAATATAAAAATAGATAATAAAAGGTATAAAAAGTATGAATATATATAGGTAAGCAATGAGGGCAGCGTCGGCAACAACTTCTGTTCTCTATCTAATATAACATTAAAGTAGATATAAACTGAGCGTTGTGAGTTAATTTTCTTCAAAATCAGAATTTTGGGAAGATTTGGGGAGATAGCAAGGCTTTCAGCTGGCAACTCCGCCTGTAGATAGTGCAATGTTATCAGTTTCTAATAAAGTATGGTTATCTATCCAACATCGAACAACATTCATTATTATGTTACAAAATTGCATAACAAACTTTCTGAAAGTTTATCATGGCTGATCAATGTTGCTTTGATCTGTAGACGTTACGTTGTGTACATATGACTAGACAAGTACAAGTGCGTAAGAGTGATAGTACAGTTATCAAAAAAAAATATAGCAGAACACATTTAATATTTATTGCTGAGGACATAAAAACAAATCCCGTGTTGGTCTGGGACTTAAAAAGAATTTGCCAACTGTGTTTTTTGCATATTATGTAAAAGGCGACTAATGGTATATCGAGTTTTGAGTATGTGATTGTGTAGGCGACAAGCAAGCCACTTGTCACTACTATTTTCAAAATTTTCCATCTAACCCAGCCCAGTTTTATTTTTGGCTGAATGTGGTTAATTAAAGGGGCCTGCTGTCCCTTTGACTCTGCCTACCCCTTCGGGGATTATGGGCGTTATGTTATGTGTGTGTGTGTATGTGTGTGTGTATAAGAACAAATATTTAACAATTTGTCTTCTTCTGTTTCCGCGACCGTACGTCCGCTACGTGAATTAGTATAGTGCCAAAGAATCCTCCAAATTCCAAAAAAAAATATTAAGTCTAAAAAGTATTTTAGTTAAATTGTTTAAGTAGTTTAACTAAAACTTAGGATTATATGTTGTTAAACTGATGTACCTACTTATCTAATCCTACGAATGAGACTGCATATTAGCGAGTTAATATCCGGAACAGACTATTGTAATTTCAGACATTATTTAAGTTTGTTAACCTTTATATAGACTAGTAAGTAAATGCCCTTCTTTTTGGTGTCACTGCTTTCACTGATAAAGTTATGGTAGGAATCTGGCGTAAAGGAAAAGGAGTCTGTTTAACATCCTCATTCCTCGGCGTATATTTGGGTGCGTTTGCGCAGCTGCGAGCCGCCGCGAGCACAGTACATATGCACATAGGTGATGTATTCGGAGCGAGATATGCATGTAATGTGGGCATATCCAAGCTAGTAGAGGGCTTCAGGGATGTGACTACTGGCTTACTTTAGACTTAATTCTTAATTTGAATGTTTGGTATGTTTAGTATTTTTTAATAAATGGACCGGATATTACGTTCTCGTTATACTTTATCTCGTTAACGGAAATGAGTTCGGAATCATGAAAAGAAGTCGGATATGACATAACGAGAGCGGAGATCAGAAGAGTTACACCACTTGTGTTACAAGCGCCTGTGGGCTACGGTTACCGCTCGCTATCAGGCTGGCCATACGATTGCTTGCCTCCTTCGTTGTTGAAAAAAAAACAGAGGGTAAAGAGGCAATATGGTTAAAAATTATAAATCCCCCCAGATCGATTTATCGCTAACTCGTTTGTGCAAATGCATTTTTGGACAGTTACATGAGCCACTTTCGTGCGGAAGGCCGCGCGCATTCCTGCCAGAGCCGGCGAAAGGAGACGGACCGCTTTCCTGCGCGCATTCAGCTGACAAGCGCTGACGCTGACGCTGACATGGGCGGCTGTTGATAGCTACTGACAAGTAAGATGCACACATCGATAACCTCCAGAGCAATAGCGGGCTCTAAGTATAGAACTTTTGGTTCCAAATGACTCTTGGTATCAAATATGTTCAAATCTTAGCTCGCAGCAGCAGCTAAATAAATATACATATATAAACTAACTAACTGAATAAACTAGTTTTAGATTAGATTTCAGATATAGTCCGTTAAAGAGTAGTTCTTTTGAACGATTGCATGATTCACATGCAATGTTTGAGATTGGAGGTTTACACAATAGTTGGTATCAAACTCCAAAGATCCATGATCCAAAATTACTATTACACTAGGTATAGATACTTGTGTAGTACAATCGTGGAGGTCAAGTACAATAAAAAGATTAACTACATGTTAACTTGTGTGTACCTCTATTTATATACATAACTGATGTTTATGTATACCTAGACTCAATGGTAAAAAATACACAGGTATATATTAAAATGTACGAGATTCTTATTAACAGCGGATAACAGGTACTTACGTAACAAGATAGTTACGATAATAAAACTGCGATAAATGAACGCATTATCGAGCGGGTCGGTCCGACCTGGTCTCGGATCACTTTTCCTCCTATTAGCATTCTCACCGATTGTTCCTATTAAGTTCCCACCAGTCGTAGAATAAAACGGTCTCTTTTAATGAGGTACAGATTAATCGTTTTCTAATGGCGCGGCCGCCAATGGCAGCGGCGAGCTTGTCCGTTTACGAACACTTCCATTTCTTTCGTGTCGACTTTTACTTTTATAGTAATCTGTAATTATTGTTATCTCACAATGCTCACTAGTAGGGCTGTCGATTATTGATTATGTTTGCAACATTGCATATACATTTTGTGAAGTATCACAATTAGTATCATAAATATGTTTGAAAACGGCCACAATAAACATTTTAAAGGTGGCAGCAGATACATTTTTAATTTTTTTACTGACGATTGGAAGGTGATTTTCATTATTTCTTCTTGTAATGGTGAAGATTTTTTTACCACGCTTGTAAGTTAATTTGATGTTATTTGTAAACCCAGTCTGGGACACATCGTATAAATGTTAAAAGAATTTGTATTCAAGAGACTCAGGCTGGTCACGGTAACCCTGACCGACCATTGTGTGCAATGCGCAAACCGATATGCGCAAACCGATTACACTCCGTATAAAGAGCTCGCAATTAGCCGGTTACGAGCTTAATGCTAATGTTCCCAATCGAATGATACATGTCGCATCGTTACCGGTGAATAGACGACCTTTCGGTTGGAGGCGCGCCGCTGAGCGCACTCGTAAACTGATTGATCGTCTCGCGGCCGAACGCGGAGCGACGCGAACGTGATGTTTTTGTTGGACGTGAGTGCTCGCTGTACTGTGGGCACATAGACCCTGTAATATGTAATATGGGTGACCAAAGAAGGAGTTTGAATAAAATTATCTTTGATACACGGAGTTATCATTAGGCATGGCAACAACATGTCATTTTCCCAGGTCATTTGGGATGGGCGCTGTGTGGTTTTCGTCACATGGAATGTCTATTTGTTTTGTTTTAGCAGGTACAAAAATACTTAACAAAACATATGTACATACATAAATAAGCTATAAATAATATATAAAAAAAAAATTGTGTAACTTATTTATTTAAAAGACTAACTTAATTAGCATTAATTTTAATTCCGAATTTGAATTGAAATTAATGCGTCTCCTGGCAGTAAAGTATTTTTTTAATAAGAAAGACAGGTTCAAAGTGCTTAATGCTCCTTGGAGTCTGCCTAACCTTTCGGGGATTGCGGGCGTGATTGTATGTAGATATGTAAGCCGCAAGAAATTTTACCCTGTAGGTGTACTTCATGTAGATCCGTTATTTAGCAAAATGTCACATCCTGTTATGTGCTAATCGAACGTGAGGCTGGGCGCGCGCCGCCCGCGCCCGGCGCGCCGCGACTCAGTGACCGTTTCATTTGGATCACTCGTTTACGCACATTACTATTGTACTTATATATTGCGCGAGGACAATGGCAGTGAGGCATGTTTTTTGCAATTTTGCAATATGTTCAACGCCATGCCAGCGGATTGTTATAAAATTCGTCATGATATAAGATTTTAATTAAAATCTTAGTGATCACTTTGTTTTGCATGGCATTGTTTTATCGAATAAGAGACAAGATAAGTGTTCAATTAAGAATCTAATTTCAGCTAAAGAAAATATTATGAAATAAACTGTTGAAGAGTGATTCGAAATTTCAGATACCTATTATTTATAAATTAAAATATGTATCTATGTTTTACATATTACTTAAAAAACAAGTAATTGAGTGAATCAATAAATAAACTTACATTCATGTATAAGCAATTAGCAACGAGTGCATAGATATCTATCTAGGTACTTGTAATTGTGACAGTCAGCAAAAATCAAAAACTTTAGTCAGCTTTGCTATTTCAAATTGGAATCGTCATGAATTCGTCACGCGGCGTGGTCGCCCGCCAGGATGCTCAATGCGCAGCACGACGCGACGCGTGCATCAGTCACTATGCCGTTATCATTTTTACATTGCTTAGGCCAACGTCACTTGTGCTGACTCGTTACTGGTCGCGAGCAGTGACGTGGGTCGGTGCGGGATGTGGTGATTTGATCATTAGTTGACGACAAGATACGTGGAAGATAGAATATAGCTGTTTGCATGTCATGATGTCACGTGGGCTTTCTTCAAAATCAATAATTTGATTGATAATGTTAATGTAAGGCACAGTTCTTAGAAATATGACAGCTCGGTGGATGAGGACGGTGCTTCTCGTGCACATTTACAGATTTGAATAACAGCTATATATTTTTGCTTTTAAAAAAGATGTTGATAAAAATCTATGTTGGAAGAGATACATACTATCAGCTTGGCGGCGATAGAAACAGTTCTTAGAAAACTTATTCAGATAACTAAAATTATGTAGTATATTTCAAGTTTTAAGTTTCCCCGGCGGTTTCTTAAGTAAGGGTTACGAATATTACGTTAGAGTCGCTTCAGTGCATGATATTGTCATTAGGTAATTTCCTGGTTTGCAAAATTTTCCGATTATAGACCATAATCTGGGTTTGAATGTTTTTCAAGAACAGATGCAAAATAACGTATCCAGAATATAGAAGGGGTGCGATGTACAGTTTTATTTAAATTGTTCTGATATCCAGTCCCACAGCTTTCCTTACATTGGCGGCTGCGCTGGTGTGCTCAAGCCTTTATTTCCATTTCTTCTGTCGGCGGTCGGTTTTTACCATAGATTTAAACTGATCTGTGGTTTTTACCACAGTTTTGCATGGCTTTTTACTACCAATTTAGGTCAATGACTTATAGCGTTGTTTTTGTGCTTTAAGTTGTTTTTTGGTTATTTGCGTTGGATTGGATTAACTACTTAAATTATGCCTACAGTAGCTATATCAATGCTGTAATTTTACGAAGATCATCGCGAAGATATTTATCGACTCCGACCACATCCTGCCGAAGTGTCGACGGGTCGAGGTGGACTGTGTATTGATGCTCGCGCAAGATTTTACAAATGCTTAACATCTTTCAAGTCATGACATTATTTCATTAAAATTGAAGATCTATGATATTTCTGATTTGTTACTAAAGTACCTATACAACGAGATACGACACCTATGTAGTATTCCTGGTGATTTCATCGGAACATGATAGCGTACTGAGGTACGTGGTCTTGACATTGTATTAATTTGTATATCATATTTCCTTAAGACTGCATTGATATAGGTATAACCAACCACATACTTATAATAAGTCTTAGTGGTTTGGTAAAGTTCTAGATGCATCTGAATCACTGATTCTGTATCGATTAGTTCCGCGAAGCAGAAAAACCCCTAGGTCAGAGAAAATGCATAAGGACCTTGGTCGGCGCCGGCGCCGCGCGCGCCGCGTGCGCGCTGCAGCATACGAAGCGTCTATTAATATTAACACAAACTTGCTTCATGTTTCGTGTTTATGTTTACAATGATTAGCAAACAAGACTTATGGGAATTTGAACATCACATATTATGTTCTAAGAGCGGTGGTAGCTCAATGGTAAGGACACTCGCCTCTTAACCGAGGAGTGCGGGTTCAAACCCGGGCATGTACCTCTGGATTTTTTAAATCTATGTACGTATTTATACCACTAGCTCGACAGTGAGGGAAAACATCGTGATGAAACCTGCAAATTCAAACAACTTTGGATTTGTAACCATGATCCAAAAATTGTCTGGTTCCCCTATCTTAGGGTTACGAAGGTCAGATCGGCAGTCGCTTCAATGTAATTACCAGACTCGCTAAATCCTGGATCATGGTCTAAGCGGACCCCGTCTAAACACGGGACATAACGCTAGGAAGATGATATTATGTTCTACAGCTCAAAACGAAGTAGGTATTCAAAAGTTTACACAAAAATTATTATGGTGTCACTTTTCCTTTTCATGCTACATAAGCAGTATTTGGAAGTGATTATTAACTGAAGCGAATGTCGTATTGCTATTACATAAAATTATACCTAAAAACCACCTTTCTGAAATGCTCATGGAACTTTTATTTTTACATTTACGATAATAATATAATACTTCCGCAACCAAAAACGATTTTACCAAATTCGGTAGCTTTTAAAAGATCAAATATTAACGCTCAAGTTTCTTGTGACGTAACGGAAAGTGTATCGAACGATAATACGCGTAATCCTTTACGTAAACAAATTCACGGGACTTTCAAAAATGCGTCTCGAACACAAACGAGAGCCGATACCCAGCACTGGTGGTTTGCATTGGTCGGAATATTGCACATGTCTTCCTGTTCCATACAGTGGTGGATTTACCCTAAGGCCCAGTACGCCCGGACCTGGGGCGGCCAGATATAAATAAATAAATATTCGACTTCATCACATAAATTGATCTCACTCCGAGGTAAGTAGCTTAAGCACTTGTGTTACGGATATCAGAAACAACCGTGGTATTACAAATATGAAAGTACTTAAATATTGGATATTAACACCCAGATACAGAAAAAACACAAGTATTCTTTATACGAATGTTTGTCCTGTGTGGGGATCGAACCTATAATCCTTGGCGCATGGACAGAGTTACTAACGAATACGCCATCGAGCCAGTCAAAATAATAAGATATGAAAGGCGTGCAATCGTAATAAAAAATTAACTGATAACGCTTTAGTACTGAGATGGGGGGGCTGGTATTTACTTCCTGGTCCGAGGCCTAGGGCAGTCTAGATTGTAAATCCGCCACTGGTTCTATAACACATCTTCGCTACTAAATACAAAAAGCTATCGATCAAATTATTGATCTACTTGTAGAACAGGGCAAATAAACGTCTAATCGTCAAATCGATTGGAAGCTATGCAACTGAGACGCCACGACAAGCATTGTGCTGACACTTTCAACAATTAAATACCTATTCGTACGATTTCATTTGTCCAAACTGGAACGGATTTTCGACCGATTCTAGAAATCTCTCTCAAGTTAAACTAAGAAATTATAACAAAGATGTGATAGAATAGACGAACGACTATAGGCACTGGTTGCACGCAATCTTTATAGGGGTGTTAATTATTTATGTAAATTAAGATAGATGTGCCTCGTTCACCTTGTGAGAAATGTTCAAATTGAACTAACCTCTGCGTATCATTGACTAAAGCCATTATAAATTCACCGTAATCCACATTCGATCCCTTCTAAAAGTAACTTTCAAAATATGATTAAATTCAATGAGAGCAATAATAAAAATAAATAATTGATATAGTAATTTCTGACCTCCTTAAGCTTCGATAAACCTTCTAATTCATCGTCAATAAGCATCTGTATCGAACACAATCGGAAGTAGATAAGAGTAGACAGCTGTGCGCGGGTTAGTCAGCTGATCGATCGGCGCACAGCTGATAGCCGACGCGTACGCAGCTACGGCGCGCTCCCGGGCTGAACGTTGCTGCTAAGCGATCCAAATTAACGTGGATACCTACGATGGCAATCGCGGTGGTTCTATGGTAAGGACAAGCGTCTCGCATACGAGGAAGTTCCGGGTTATTACAAAGGATTTGTAAATACAGGTGGTTACCCAGATTTATAAAACATTTATGCAACTACATAGTTATGGCGGTGAGGAAAAACATCACGTGGAAACCTGCATATTCAAATGACTAAGGATGCATACCTAAAATGATCTATTTAGTCAGTTAGTCATATATTTAAGAGTTTAGATGACATTCGCTTCAATGTCAGACTAGTAAGTCCAGGATAATAAATAATAATTAACATCAAACTACATCACATACATTGATCTGACTCCGATTGATTTTAAACCCGTTACGAGACAGATCTGTCTTCCCGAAGTTAAATCACAATTCCCGACAATTAAATCGTTCAAATTTTATAGCATTTTCAATGAAAGGAGAAGCAAAAGAAAATTAACCTTGCAATGTAAGTACATAATTGACTTTTCAGTTTAAATTTATAAGTAATTTTCTTGCACATTATAGCAAATATCTAGTGGACACTATTTTAATCTTAGTTCATCATCTTCCTAGCGTTATTTCCCGTGCTTAGACGGGGTCCGCTTAGACCATGATCCAGGATTTAGCGAGTCTGGTAATTACATTGAAGCGACTGCCGATCTGACCTTCGTAACCCTAAGATAGGGGAACCAGACAATTTTTGGATCATGGTTACAAATCCAAAGTTGTTTGAATTTGCAGGTTTCATCACGATGTTTTCCCTCACCGTCGAGCTAGTGGTATAAATACGTACATAGATTTGAAAAATCCAGAGGTACGTGCCCGGGTTTGAACCTGCACTCCTCGGTTAAGAGGCGCGTGTCCTTACCATTGAGCTACCACCGCTCCTTTTATTCTTATTATATATGTACCGCTATTTTAATCTTAGTTGTCAACATTAAATCAAAATATGCAACATTTTGTGGTTTGGTATGCAGGGTATCATATCTTTGAACGGTTAAAAGCATTCATCGGTACTGATCAGTTGACCTACACAGTATTCAGTTAATCGATAACACGCATCACCTGTTCGATAAACAGCGCGATGTGACTTAGATTAGCTCGTATTAGGTTCCGATTAGGTTGTAAAGATTCAAGGTCCAGATAACATTAGGTGTTATTTACAACCTCGAAAACTGGTGACTGCGGGATGATTAGTGGTGAAAAGAAGCCAAGTTCAAAGCGCTGGTCTGAAGTAAATAATAACAGTATTGGATGTGCTTCACGATACATACCACGCGAGTATATGCTGACTAGTTCTTGAAGTAATGTTCCTCGAATAAGATACATAACATAAACAGAATATATCATCTCAAGCTAAAAACCATAGACAAGTCCTGGTTTGGTAACCAGAAGCAATCCCGCCAGCTATAGGATTGGTCAGGCACTTGCACCTTGTACCGAAATTTTATTTGTTGATACTCATACAATGAAAAAATCTGTATATACGCGAGCCATGATTAAACGCTCAAACAAATATTAATAATATACGTTTATAGCAGCACAAATAACAACATCAAACAAACGATCGAGTCGATATCGCTATCGATCGATAAATGTTATCTGCGATAGCGCTGACTAACTGCCGTCGAGCGTACCGCGCGCCCGCGCAGCGTCCAGCCCGCTGCGGCGCATCATAACAGCTGATAACTTAACTGTTATTGTTTCCAACGACATGTCGCCACACTTATTGACACTTTAGTATTTAATCTGAGCTTATATACACTCGATTGCAATGCAAATACATTTAATAACTATATTTGAGTATATGTATGCAGTTGCGAGTTGTAGTTATAAGTCGAGGGATGGGCTAACGACAGCATAACAAATGGGCATGGTATATGGACTTGACTGGCTAGATGGCCCATTCATTAGTGACCCTGCCCCATGCGCCAAGAGTTGTGGGTTCGATCCCCACCCAGTTGACTGGCTCGATGGCCCATTCAGTAGTGACCCTGCCCCATGCGCCAAGAGTTGTGGGTTCGATCCCCACCCAGGACAAAAATTCGTATGATGAATTAATGAAGATAATTGTGTTTGTTCTGTGTTTGGGTGTTAATATCCAATATTTAAGTATATATTTGTAATACCACTGTTGATTCTGATTTCCGTAACACAAGTGCTTAAGCTACTTATCTCGGAGTCAGATCAATGTATGTGATGTAGTCGGATATTTATTAATGCTGCATAACGTGGACGTACTATAATTGTATTAACGTTAGTTTTCAGTCTGAAATCGCATCGGATTCGTTTTGACTTACCCGGGTCGACCGGTGCAAGACCACCTTCTCAGAGACAATCAATGATACAAAATGTACATTGTGTATCGTTGGATTGAGAGTAGATACTGGAGAATCAAAACACTCTGAGGATTTGCCGCGCCAATAATAGGAGATCTATAGGGTCTGGTAGGTACCTACTCTTGTCCCTTACGTCACTAGGCATCGTGAATCCCGGACTAAACCTTCAAAGCGCCGGCGAAGTGCGAGGTCGTCATCGTATCTTGCAGCGACCTTAGGCTAGGGTGTTCTTTTATCTATACTGTTATTATAATGAGGAAAGATTTGTATGTCTGTATGTATATAACGAATAAACTCAATAACTACTGGACCGATTTTCACCATTAGAGTGCTACATTATCCCTGATTAACATTAGCTATAGAATATTTTGAACAATGTTAGGTTAGGTTAGGTTAGCGAGGCGGGCCGCTAGTCATCAAACATAACCGTACGCTTGTTTGCCATATTCATAGTAAAAAAAAGATTAGGAAACACTTAGTTAGCTAATACCAATATAAGTTGTCAGTAGTTCGGCCTACAGGCTGCAACTGGGTGCTCCACTCCATTGCATTGATTAGTAACTGATCAGCTATCATGTGTCGTTCGAGCGAAATTGCGTACGGCACCGGTCGGCTGCGCCTGCGCGTGACACGGCGCGCGGTCGCGAGCGCGACGCGTTGCTGCCCTTAATTAAGACCTCCGTGTAGGGATTGCAATCCGGAAAACTGGATTCGGTTATCCAGTGGGTTCGGCATCATTTTTAGTCTGACCGAATTAGGTCGATTCGGCCAGATCGATGGAAATCCAAACGAATCCGGCCGTATTGAAAATGACACCCGATTGCAATCACTACGGCCATAGTCTATGTAAATAATTAATTAAGGTTAATTTCAGGTATAAGAGATATCAACCATTTCTAAAAATACGCAGTCCACGAAACAGAAATGAAGAGATTGTTGAAGCCGAAACATAATATTATACAAAGAACATTAACTACCTAATAAAAGTTAAGTAATAATGTTAATCAGGATATGAGATATGAAAAAAGGGACATCTGATGAATATCGTATAGATAACCAATATTATATTGGCGAAAGTAACTAAGTTTGTTTGTTACACTTTCACTTCTTCATAATCATGAAATGTCATATACATTCTAGTAGAGATACAAAAAGGATATAAGCTAACTGTAACTTAGTGAATAAAAAATCCGTCAAGAAATTTTTTTTATGTTGGTTGACCGTTTTATCAATTCGAATTAAATAATCTTTACTTACGCGAATGAAGGCGCGGACAAAAGTTAGACAATGGGCATAAGGAAATATCAACAGTTATTAATATGTATGGAGGACATAAATTACTTAGTATGCACTCCATATTCTAGTTGATTAACAGTCTTGTGCCACAGGTAACCCCATCCGTGATTTGTGATTTTTAGCAAAAATTTTATACACAAAGAAATAGTTCTTATTTAAAATGTCATTTTGCGAGTGATATCTGTCGGTTAGTGACGCAGGTAATTAATGTTAACGAGGTTCTTAAAGATCTGCAAATTTGACGAGATCTGATTAAAATTACTTTACAGAATGTACGATGGAAGCAAACATTAAATTTAATTGACAGTCCTACTTATATGCTGCATAATAATAACACTAGTCAACAAAATTACACTCTTTTTTTGCCACATAACAATTTAATACTTTTTTCTAATTATCAGTACCAGCATAATACAATTATATTATAAAAAAAATTCCATCACGTCACATTTTTTTGTAATTTGCCTAGAAACATTCAAATATCTGCCATTGAAACGATTTTTGTTGTATTATTTAACAGCATAAAGATTAATAAAATGTAAACATAATACATGCGATTGATAGTCAGAATGCTGAAAATTTAAATGTACTTCGAATTAAGCTTCTACTATGATTCTATGCAAAGTTAAGTCTAGTTAAGCTTTACCATATTTTTTGCGTACATTCGAAGCTACACATTTTATATGGACGAATTCTTAATACCATTCTAATGCGAATACTTTGCGATACATTAGTATAGCAATATAATTTACACTGTTAATCAACAATTTGGGATTATTTCTTTACACAAAAGACAAAAGATATGAAAAATGTTGTATTAATAAATGGATTTATTAATACTGAAGTCAGACCTTAAAGCCAATTTAAGTAACTTTGTTTTCTAATATCTCAAAAATGTGACCTGATAATCAAATTTGGCTGACGGAATCTGAATCAGCTGTTATTGTTTTATCAAAAAGGCAATGAGTTGATTCTGTGCAAAAAAACTGTTGACTAGTGTAATTTATAATACAATACGAATATATTCGATTTGTCACGCCCCGAAGAGGCAGGCAGAGTACAAGGAGCAATAAGCCCAAGCTACCAAAATTTAGCCAAAATTAAAATGAAATTTAGTTAAATGGACAATTCTGAAAAAGTACAGACAGCCAGCTCGTCGTCTACACAATCACAAACCTAATACACAGTACGACATTAGTCGCCTTTTACGACATGTTGGGAACACAGTACCTACATTCTTTTTAAGTATCAGTTCAACATGGGAAGTAGTAGATAATGATTATTTTATAAAGAAAAAAGTCATTTATAACAATACACGGGCGCGATATCTTTGTAAGCCGGATATCGCGTTTAGCGAATGTAATCGATAGATAATGGTTCCATATCAACATTTTTTTGGAACTAAATAATTCAAATAACGTTCCTTTAAGCACGTGCGCAAATATTGTTTTTTTATTTGAGAAGTTTATAAATATAAATCATTTTAGTTTATACTGAAACAAATGGATATCGCTTGGTTGCTTGGTACGGATTAATAGGGCATTGTTACATAACAATGTCCTATTAATTCGTACAAATTATCTAGTTCATCACATGATGAACTAGATAATTTGTATTCTCTTGGATGTTTATTCATAAATGAATTAAGTAGAAACATTTCTTAGTTTAACCAAAAAAATTACGACTATTATACTAATTAAACAGAGTCCAAAATTAGTTTATTACCTGTGTTGGAAAACTAAAAAGTTACCCAAATTGATAAAAAGATAAGGTGGCTAAAATATATCCCACGATTATAGTATTCAAATATTGAGTAGATATGTTACATCACCTGACTTGTTTCCCATGACCAAGTCTAGGTAGCCGGTCTGTTCGATCTGTAATTGTAATGACATACTTGTACAACGGGCAGTTCATTTACGAGCTCAGCTTTTGGCGAGTAATCGTGAGTCGAGCTATGAGCCGTAATGAATGACAGTGAGTTGCAACGAGTGATTTTGGCTCAATGGACGTGTCGGTCCGTGGTGAATCGGTGATAGGCGTGTGAGTGCTGCGCCGCGCAGGGCTGCCAGCCTCCGCCGGCGGGCCCGACTAGCACACGGGGAGCGTTGCAGTGCTTCGTATGTGTTTTGTTTGAAACGTTTCAAGACATTTTTAATGATTTTCATTACTTTTCAATATCTTATTTTGCATGAAGTTGTTGTGCTAATAATATATAGGCATTATGCATCTCTGCCTACCCCCATGGGAAAAAGGCGTGACATTATGTATGTGTATGTATTATGCATCTAACTCTGTTTACTGCGGAGAACGATAGAACGCTGAATATAAAGTATGTATGTATAAAGAGGATAAGTCTGCTACGCAGGAGATATTACTATATAGTGCACAAGTGTCTGCGCAAACACAGGTGCACTCTCTGTTTCTTCACCCCCATAGTCCGGTGACACGGCAACCCAACATGACCGGAGAGAGGTCAAGCGCAAGGCGACGATTAACGTGCTTTCCGAGGCATGGAGGCGATTAAATCGCCTACTTCCTGACCCCGGGCTGTGACTGCATAATTTTAATATTGAAATACTCAGCCACAATTTTCTGGCTCGACTCGGGACATCTTGGTCCTTAGGCGACGCATGCTACCACTAGACCAACGAGGCAGCCAATAATTAATAAGTATATTAGATCTATACATTTTTTTATATCCATACATGTATAGCATTAGTGCTACCCCTGAAGTCATCATTACCCGCTTTTCGGGTAATTACCCACAAACAGGCCTTCAATGCGTAGCTCAGCGAACTCGCCATGTCAATAATTGTACGGTCATCGAGTTTAATTCATATTTATCGCGAGCAATTCGCGCCGCAAAAACTATGCGCCGCGCAGGACCGCCGAGTCATAATGCGATTATGGGAGTTCACAACTTTTTGCGGGGACTCGATTAAAATTTGATTGCGACGTGCGAACTTATAGCGTGAATATTTTAAATAAATATTTAGATAAATTTGTTTCCATTGTATCAACTTTAAGTCACTCTGTATACCTGTGTGAGCTGAAACGATGATGCGGCATTTATTCTGCTACGGGGCAAAATAAATACGGCGTCATCATTTCCACGCGTCGTGTATCAAATATAGCTATAAAACTATTATTTTCTCGTGACTTCAAAGTTTATGCATTTGTAATCCGAAATAAATAAGTTATTGTTTATAAAAAGTGTTGGATAAAATACTAGTTTCATTAATTTATTATTTCCTAGTACGGGTACCGAACCCGCTGTCTTTGAGTTCGGCTAAGTCTCAAACATTGCACTAACGGGATTGAAAACCTATCTCCACAAATGTTCGTATGTAACACACATAAAAAAAACATACAGTCGAATTAAGAACCAGTCAAAATTGTTGCTGCAATATGAATGCACCATTACCTACTCATATCACTCATCTCTTAAGCTCACACGTGGGTTTAATCTGTTGAAAACCTCTTACATTTAGCATGATTTTATCTGTTTTAATGTGAAAATGTTATAATGAAACCACCGACTAGTAAAAAAAGAAGGACTCCACGCTTTCATACTTTAGCGTGAAGCCACGTTTATGCACGTGTGAGTGAGATACTTATGGACACCAGATATCGAATGTCTGTTTTAGGGAGCGCTCATTATGTCAATATGTGAAGTAAGTTGCGTGTCAAGTTGGAGCACCTGAGGAGCTTCAATGTCTAGTTAGTGGCGCGGTGTCCTTCTTTTTTTACTAATCTGTGAATGAAACGACCGAAATAACTTTCAGTAAATTGGGACAGTCTTCCAAGGCATCCTTGGAACACATCAAAGAACGGACCAGCATCAAGATTAGGGGCATTTGTAGGCGCTGTTATGAAGTTCAAATCGTAAAAGGTAAAAGACGGTATGAAGATCACAAAGATCGTAAAGGCTTATTATGGCGCTGGTGACCAGTCCACAGGGCATGGCGCGCGCCATGATGCGCGCCTCGTCGCCCACGCGTGTTGGCGCACAATAACTTATTTACTCCACAATAGAACATGTCTTTGGCACTTCAATTGCCGATCACTTATCTAAATAGCCTTTAGATAGAATCAATTTAAAACGAGCAAATGTGAAAGAGTTCAGAAATGACGTTGCAGGTATGTTGCAAAATACATCATTTTAAAAGTGCCTAATTGTACAGTCTTGTCAAACTCAGACTTCGTCAGAAAATAATATGATTACTATGTAGTACAGCGACATGTATAAACATCTGTATACTAAGCTACAAGAGAACTGATTGTAGTTTTAAACAACGTCATCTGTTAAGTCCTTATGGTGAAGATTTTAATAAGATGATTTTAATTATAAATGAAAGTATGCTAACTCAAAAAAAAATTGTTACTATTGCGACTTTATTGAAGTGCTGGAGGTTAGATGAAGGCCTTCTAGCCTTTTGTCATAAATTTCGTTTAAAAGGTATGACAATATCCTTACTAAACATACAAATGCGTTAGTTGAACGCTGTGGGTATGTGACGTCTTCACGCTTCAACCCTAAAAAGGACAAACTTTAAGAGGTGTTTTCCATTCTCATTAATGTACAGTTTAATAAATGACAGACTCTACAATCAAACTTCAACAGAATAATTGGATTATCGCCGTACACGGTCGGACATGCGAACTCATGTTTATTTATCTGCTTTATTTATTGTTTTATTCGCTTTTGTTAACGCTATCGTTGAGAATGGGGCTATTCGATTGGGGGCGATGGACTCGCGTAATTAGATAATAATGGAGAATGGATAATAGACAACAGGGACTGTTTATTAACAAGCAATACTACATCCCGAGTAGTCTAGAATGAGTCACAAACACTGGTCAGATAGACTCTTATATCTATGTATTATACGTAGTAATAGCAAAAGCAGTGGCCACTCAAGGTCTCAAGAAAACTACCCGTTGCCCTAATAAGGGGTGGGTTTTAGGGCGGGTGCGGTCAGGGGCGCGAGCCCTTTGGCGACCTCATTCGTGTTCTTTGTCGCAGTGAGGGCCACCACAAGTCTGGAAGAAACTGGAACATAATGCAAAATTGAAATTAAATGAAGTATAGTTGAGAGAACTCGACTGTTTTATGTCCAATATGGTAGGGTCGGCACAGAAGACACAGAAGGAGCTGAATACACTCGTACTAGTTTTTTTATCCACAAAAATACTATTGTTAACGATTGTACATACTCAGTGCGATTATTTAGGGAACTTCTGTTTTTTCCCCTAACCGTACAGTTCTGCGCAATATTTAACTTTCATCCATTAAAGATGGTATAATATGTATCTGCAAATAACAGTAAATGTTTATTTGATTTTGAAAATTATGTTATTGTTATTGTGTTGACAAATATACATACATATAATCACGCCCACAATCCCGGAAAGGTTAGGCGGAGGCGAAGGGGCTGCAAGCCCTTTTAACCACTTTCCGTCAAAAAAGCTGGGCTGGGTTACATGGAAAATATATTTATAAAAATTATATTTAATGTTTGGTGGCCCTACTGAGCGATTGGCACAGATACCTACTGCGTAATATATAGTACGCAAGTTATTGTGTGGCTGAGCCGCGCCACGCGACTGCCGTCTGACGGTAGATAGGGCTTGCCCTACAAAGGCATTTGTTATGATGAAGGGCGACTGGGCGACTACTGCCCAGCTCACATTGCGAAACATACAGCGCAATACCGCTGTTCTAAATATTTTGCATACCTTAGACAAATCTGAAATCGATAGTTTACTGCAAAGTAGTTTTGTCTAAGTTAAAACGGTAAACAAAAGTGTCTTAACTAACAGACTTTTCGTTTTTAACCTTGACATTCTCTCGTTATTCTTAGCACCAAAAATAATTATTAAGTCTTCGGCAATATTGTCTTAGGTTTTCAGTTTTTGTAAACCATCTTGAGTAACCAAAACGGTGTTAATTATGAAATTAACATATTTTATTTACACCAGAACGGAGAAGTTTGTTCTAGAAAGAGTTAAGATGTCTCAACTCGCAATGGTTCAAGGATAGTTGATTTATTAATGCATGTTCCATTCCATGCTTATATACGTAAAGCAATTAATGCAAAAACTGGTAGCAACTTTCGTATTTATACTTTAGATTTAAGACGTTTTCGCAAGCATCTGTTTAAATTAGAAAACAGTTAATTTTGGGTAGTCCCCGGTCGCGGCAAGGGCGGAAAAATCGCCGAATTAGTGGCGAAACGACTCGCTTAGCGCCGGCTGCGGGCGCCACTTGCGACAATCACAGTTACTTTCATATCAATCATCACCTATAGTTTCACATTCAATTTGGATATTATACGCTATCTAGTAGGCACGCATAATGTTGCTCGTTGCTTCGATGTAATAACCGGGCTCGCAAAGTTTAAGTTCAGGGCCAAAGCTTGCGCAAGTGTTATGTATGTTAATATAAAAAGCCGGTGTTTTTTATTTTATTCTTTGCCGGCTATTTCATTTAATATTCTGACATATCGCAATGGATGCGAAGGCACAAGATCGGCAGTACAGTGCAGAATGAGTGACAATATATTAATAACATTACACAGGCAAAGTATAAGTATCTACTGTAGCAGAGTGGGTTTGTTTATTTGACTTTTAGTTCAGCCATAGAAACGTTTGACGATTATGTAAAATGTTTTAAATGTCGCAGGACTAACACATGTCTCGTGGCGTCGTTTACCGTGTTAGAGCGCGGCTGGTGTCACGGTCGCCGGTGGTCTCACCCATTGTTATGCTAAAACTATTCTGAAACACATTCTGGCTGGAATTGTTCGCGTTTTTTGTGTCGCTTAAGTTCTGGCTCGGCGCGGGCGCCGCGGACCACTTCACAAGGTTTCTTCTTGTGGGAGTCCGTGAACAATGTAGGAAGTTGCCGCGCATGTAGGAGGTACCTCGGTTAATTGGCTCAATTGGGTAATAGTAGATCGGTTAATCAAACTTGGATCAATGTTAACCTGCCCGATACTTGGATATGCTTGTCGATGCTGAGTTTTGCTCACGCTTAAGTTTAGTTTATGTGGTTCGTCTATTAGAGGTAGGATAGAAACGAGCCCCTGGCCATGAAGATGCGGTGGTTTAAGGATATCACAGGTACCGAATTACCAATTTCCCCAAAAAGCACAGCGCAGCTCAGGATTAAAATGTAATGAAGTCTTATTGCCATAATATTGAAACGTACCTAATATTAGCGACTACTGCACAAAACCTATATGTCGACATAGAATTCGGATCAAATACAAGGACCTATCCTACCTATTTCCTTTATTATTATTATCCTTACCAAATGTATTAAATTTGTAAATTTTTCCTTACCAAATGTAAAAAATGTATTCATTAAAATTATGTTAGATAAAAGAGTAAGACCAAAACCATATATATTTTTGCATTTCTTTCCTTAATATAACAGTAACTAAGTATTCAAACCAGTTACTATTACTTGCTTGCATCAATAAAAGCTGCGATGGATTGATCCTGATTAAACTTTTTCGACTTTAATTAACTGTCACGGTGCGTGATCAATATATTTTTCTGTTAATGTGCAATAAATTGATGTGTAATAAAATCATTAGGTAAATAGTTACGGTTTTAAGCCTAATAAAATAAATGTGTGGTTACAAAGTTAAAATGTACCATTCACTTTGACTGTATCATCAGGCCCCTCTTTCCCACACCGATATTTATTATTGAAATACATATCATTTGATTGGCTCGATGGCTCATTCGGTAGTGACCCTGCCCCATGTGCTAAGAATTGTGGGTTCGATCCCACCCAGGACAAACATTCGTTTGATGAGTACTTATTTGATTTAAGTGAATACTTGTGTTTGTTCTGTATCTGGGTGTTAATATTGAATATTTAAGTATATATTTGTAATACCACTGTTGTTTCTGATATCCGTAATACAAGTGTTTAAACTATTTACCTCGGAGTCAGATCAATGTAGTGTGATATTTATTATTATTTTTTATTTTAAATCAGTTTCCTAATGTGCTTGGGGCTTATTAGGAATTAGCTTAAAGACGGCCCTGTATACGATGGTTAGTTCTTCACTCGCGTGGCGTGCGCTGCGCTTGCGCCGCCGCGCGCCGGCGCGGGTGCCGCAGGAATGCGCCGAGGTGTTTACCCGCACTATTTGACCAGCGTGTTTGAACACACACGTCTAAACAAAGCTATCCTCCTGTTGCCGTTATTCTCATACAAGCTGCCGCTGAGGCACCATTCTTTTACAATCTCAAACGCCTTGCACATATTTTCCCATTGTAAATACTGTACCTAATATATACAAGAACGTTAAGATTTTGTATTTGATTCTCGCTTACATGCAATCTATGGAACGAAACTTATAATGAGACGTATTTCTTGTAATTAACAGATATTAGGTTTAACTTGATTTTGGATTGAATTAAAGCATGAGATGAAGTTCGGACACATTGATATCGCATTAGCAACAGACTTGCTGCTCATACCTCAGGCATTATTTTTGATGTAAAAAGAGTAAGTGAAGGCGAATCAAGTGTTTGTAATACTGTAAGTGACAGGCTGATAAATTTTCACCGGTCTCAAACAGCGGTAAGTAGAGTAGAGTGCGCGGCGGGCGTCCACTAATTGCGTTAGCGCAGGAACCCGCGCGGAGCGTGACGTGACCCGCCGTGGGAACTCGCCACTAGCGCCGCCAATCAAGTGACCCGTCTACAACAAGCCATTGGTGATGACCATACTATTACAATTTAAAATTTGGATCCACATACAGAAAAGACACAGGATTCTTTTGGCTTGACAAATTCCTTGCATTTGTATTACTTTGAGAACCTTTTGTCTGATAAAACACCTTGATTTCGGATTACACTCATATTTGTGAACTGTGTTAATATTAACTTTATGAATCTTATACCATCTTAAGACCGTCTCACGACCTAAACATTAAATGCTGCGTATTCGTTCTTAAAAAATTTTTGAAAAAAAGTCTTACTTAATCAAATAGTTATTCACTTTAAAATTAATAATCTATTGCACAATAATCAGTTTGGATTTACTTAAGGCAAATCTACTACTGATGCGGGTGTAGCTCTTATCAAACATGTGTTTGATGCATGGATGAAAAAGCAGGATGCAATAGGTGTCTTTTGCGATTTGTCTAAAGCGTTTGATTGTGTTGATCATCAAACGCTGCTAATGAAACTACGACATTATGGTCTCTCAGACAATTCACTTAGTCTAATTAAATCATTTTTAACTGATAGAACTCAGAAAGTACACGTTAATGGTACAACTTCCTTAGGTGTACCCTTACTTATGGGAGTGCCCTAGGGGTCTATATTAGGACCCTTGCTCTTTTTAATTTATATTAATGACCTCCCTTTCTTTACTAGAGACTTGTGCGAGATCGTATTATTTGCTGATGATACATCCTTAATTTTTAAAATTGATAGACAAAAAAATAATTTTGACGACGTAAATAATGCTCTCAATCAGGTGCTCCATTGGTTTTCATCCAATAACTTATTACTTAATGCAAAGAAAACTAAATGTGTAAAGTTCTCAATACCAAATGTGAGGCAAGCTAGTATTACAATTATAATGAACGATGAGTCCATTGATGTCGCTAATCAAACTACATTTCTGGGCATCACTCTAGACTCAAAATTACAATGGTCTCCCCATGTTTTAAACCTGGCACGAAGACTTAGCTCAGCTGCGTATGCGGTTAGGAAGATAAGAAATCTTACTGATGTGGAGACGGCTAGACTAGTTTATTTTAGCTATTTTCATAGCATTATGTCCTACGGTCTGCTTTTATGGGGATCCGCAGCTGATATCCAGACAATTTTTATACTGCAAAAAAGGGCAATTAGGTCTATATACCAACTTAGACCTCGCGACTCCCTAAAAGAGTTATTTAAGGAAATCAACATACTTACTGTGGCATCTCAATACGTTCTTGACTGTTTATTATATGTATTTAAAAACATGCATTCTATCCCTAAAAAAGCGGATAGTCATAACATTAATACTAGAAACAAGCATAAACTGGCTGTCCCAAATCTAAGGTTAAGTAAAATTAGTAATTCATTTGTGGGACAAGGTATAAAGATGTTTAATTTGCTGCCACAGGATGTTGTTAACCTACCTATGCACAAGTTTAAGCGGTGCATTAAAAAAAATCTCATGCAAAAAGGTTACTATATGGTTGAAGATTTTTTCAATGACAAAAACCGATGGTTTACAAATTATTAATCATTATTATTGAGTTCTAAAAATACTAATTGTATTTTTTTTGTATTAAATTCGCCTTTTTATGAAATTAATTATGACATAGCACAGTTATAATAATTCATTCATTGAATTTTTTAATTATATGACATTGTTTAAAAACCTTTGAGCGGTGTTTTATAGTTGGCTTGTTACAATTCATTTTTATTATTCTCTGACTAACCTGAGTCATGCTCACTAAAAAGTTTATGGGGTGGTGGCGCTATGTGGCGGGTCGTTACATTCCCTAACATATGGTTGAGTGAAGCGATGGCTGACACATACGTCATGCTTGGGAACAGGTGCCGCCCTTGGGGACTGGTCTGCTCTGGTCGGGTCAAGTTTTTGGTTGTAATTTATATATTTTTATTTTGATACTCTACGACAGGCCCACACTAAAACGTGGTTCAAAGTTAATTATGATTCATACACCTTGTATAAATTGTATTGAAAAGAGTAACTACCGAGTTTCTTGCCGGATTCTTCTCGGTAGATACAACATTCCGAACCGGTGGTAGAATCATATAGCTGTGGCTTTACCTGTATTTGACGATTTATAATTGTTTCCTTGAAACCTATATAAATAAAGAATATTTTGACTTTGACTTTGACTAAACTTAACTACCAATACCACGTAATGCTTCTCCGACTGGAAATCTCCTAAAACTTTTGTAAGGAAATATCCTAACTTAGTTTAGTTTTCTGTATACGAATACAGGAAAAAATAAAATTCGTACAATCTCAAGAAATTTAAATCAAGCGGTTTGTAAAAATACATTCAGAACAGCCTAAGCACTAATGACGTTCACAACACCGAATCCAAGACTTAATATGACATAACATAGAAAAAAATAGTATGTGAAACGCGAATGCATGTGGACACGGAAGTGTGGTCCTAGCGGGGAGCCGCAGAACTAGAGATGGACCGACTTATGTAACGACCAACAATGGGTTGAGCAACGAGTCATTAGCGCGGTCTTGCTGCAGAAGTGGCACAGCTGCAGAAAGATTAGGCTTTTGATAACATATGTTTATGTATAACGGCTGGATAGCGTTCAAAGCTAAAAAATATCAAAATACAATTTTTTATTCTTCAGAATTCTTTACTAAAACGTGACCATTTCAATGGACACAATTTTATGAAGCCATTAAAGGTTATTAGGCCATTTGACGAACAGCACGGAGAAGTTGGTTATAGATAATTAAATTTCGTTATACTAATCAGGTTTAGCGTTTATCTCGTGCGTACATCGTTAAATGCACAGGTTGCCGTCCTCGTGAGTTGTGATGAAAGATGTTCGGTACAGGTGAATTAGCATGTCGTACGTTCTGTCTTGGATCTAGGTCCTACGTGACATGAGCTGACGAGACACTTGGTGACGTCACGCGAGAGCTGGGTGACCATTAGCAGGCCGGGCTGCTCCCAATCGATCTCGCCAGTGATAGCCGCTCCGCGACGACGCATCGCATGATTTATTGCGGACGGCAGCACGCTTCAACCGAAAATTTTTCAGGGTTTGTTCCAGTCATCCATTTCATCGTATTTTCTATGTCCATTGAGACTTATTTTTCTGGGTATTTTTACATTAAGGAATGAGGTTTCACTATTGCTTATTATACTTGTATACATTGATAATTGTCATGAACAGTCGAAGCCGACAAAAATGCAACTGTTTCATAATTGCGGAGAAAATTTAAATCGCGTCCGGAGCGATTTGAAAAGATCTGCGATACGTAAAACAAACTTCATTTATATACTAAAAAACTTTTGTTTTTAATGTATCTAGGAAAGTTCAAAGTTGGTACATGAGTCAAATTGACAACACAGATTATATGTAAACCTGACGGAAAATTACAATTTTAATAAATCATAACGTGTGAAGCACAATACAAGCGAAATGGGAGCGAATCGGAGAGCGCTATGACAATTGATCGAGAGATATGGTAGAGAAAACAGACTGCGCCGACCTTAGTTGACCTCGGAAAAGGCAAGAAGATGATGACGTGTAATGACAGGGAAGCGATATACGAGTCCTTTTGCAAAAACATAAGTGGAACACTATCGCTTGGTGACCCCGCGTGGCGCGCGGTGCGCAAGCGGTCCGTGCGTGTGCGGCGCTAATGGCGCGCATTAGGTGTTGCGCAACCTTCCGGACTCGAGAGCGCTTTCAAAACATCCAAAATCGCTCCCCATTACGCCGGGCGAACCGGGAGTCACGCGATGTGTGAGTTACTCCACGTGACATAAGCGTTGCGCCTGGGTCAGAGGTCGTTAGAGATACAACTTACAATTATTTTTCTACTGGTTACCTAAATCGAGATCTACGTAACATAAGTTAAAGGTGAACTGAATTCTGTCAACACCTCTTTCAGGCGTGAGAACAACAGGACATATACACAAAAAATTAGTTTGGTTCGGGTGTTAGAGTTAAATGAGGCGCTACCGTATAAAACAAAAAGAACATTCATTACATTATTTCCAAAGGCAGCGGAACACGGTTGTGTTCATAAAAATCTGTCCAAATTAGCACCGGATGAGAAAATTTCCCGCATCAATTGTAACTTATTAAACATGAATTCTCAGACTAAACTTTCGCGTCGTGTTGTAATTAAGATTTTAAATAACGGAACTAAATGCGGGCAGTGAGTGATGGTCGAGCATTCCTCGATTATTTAAGCAAATGTATATCATACATCACAGAGCCGCTAGATGTAATGCTTGAAATTGCGAGCGCACTGTAGTCGATAAGTTTGCTACACATTTGAATTATCATTATTCAGCATTGAGCAGTGATTAGGGCGCGCAGATACTTGATTGATGTAAAAGTTACGATTCGATTAATTCTATCAATCTTAACTACCTACATTAAAATACCGATTATTTACGCACGTAATGAAGTGAAGTGATAGAAAACGACACTCCACCCAATCCACTTGTTTCATCAAGCAAGCTGTGAATCTACTGCCCTCATTAGGACGCCCGTTTCATCTACAAAGTAAATTTGTTTCATTGCCAATGAGAATTGGCTTATCGAATTCCTCGACATTGTTTACAATAGTTAAAATCTTGGAGTATCGTTTCCAATCACTGCGTATTGGACACGCGTACACTCTCTTTTAAAAGTTTCCCAGAATATCTACGACAATCGTTGTCTTAGGACCACTCTTTTTATTTATATTATTGTCAGTAAGCCGTTTAGTAATCCTAATTTTGAATAATAAATAAATAATAATAAATAAATATCCGACGACATCACATACATTGTTCTGACACCGAGGTAAGTAGCTTAAGCACTTGTGTTACGGATATCAGTATTACAAATATATACTTAAATATTGTATATTATGTAATTACCCAGACACAGAACAAACACAAGTATTCATCACACGAATGTTTGTCCTGAGTGGGGATCGAACCCACAACTCTTGGCGCATGAGGCAGGGTCACTACCGAATGCGCCATCGAGCCAGTCAGAAACATAATAGAAGTTAGGTTAATAGAAGTAACTTTCGTGAAATTGTTTTTATGCAATACTATAAGTTATACTCCGAACATAAAGATTCCTCTGATTTCAAGTAACGTTTATGTTCCATCAGATATTTATTCGTTTACTTATATTTTAAGAGTTATCAAAAAATTAAGTAATATAATGCGAGACGCAAATTAATCAAAGTATTCAGTGAAATGGTTAACAATCTTGTACATTTCGCCTAGAACGATGCAAGACGACGACATTATAGCGCCATTTAAAATTCCTGACAATTTCTTTGACGGAATCGTTATATCGAATATTCAGTTCTAAATAATTGAACACAAAGTATTCAGAGAGATTCTTGTTCAATTTTTGTTGGGAGTCCATTGTGGGTATTGAATATGTCTTGCCCACTCAGTTGTGATATTAAGTTTTTCTGCGTGGGATTGTAAGACACTCTTTATCAGCCTTAGACTTAAAAATTACACCAAATTGGAAATTTTAATATCATTACCTACTTGTAAGTCTATTAATTTATGTAGAATACCTCAGTATAAAAGAATTTTTTAATTTGGTTGTAAGACATGCAGTCTTTAAAAGGATTTCTCCTTTCCGTGTCAGTGATATTAAGTGAGATGACGTCATTAAATTCTTTCCGACGACACGACTTTGACCTGGTTATCAGTACCATATACGAAAGAATAAATTGCGCCCATCCTCGGCCAGTGCTCACAGAATCGTAGGGCTATTTATATTTGAGGGGACCACATGGAATGTGTATTGTCAACATGTCGAAAAGATAAGAAATTAGGAAAAGTTTGTTAATTGTCAAAAAATCAGACGGACAAAGTTTTTAATTAGCATGCTGTAGATTGATGTTACTGTATTCCTAAATATACAGTTATCTCTTTGCAGTACGTATATACTAAAGTTGTTTCTGTCAAAGTGCGCATGTACTCCGGAAGGGCTATTTTTAGTAATTTACTTTGTTCTACAAAATTACCAAAAATTTAAGAGCGCTGGTAGCTCAATGGCTAGGACACGCTCCTCTTAACCGAGGAGTGCGAGTTCAAACCCGGGCACGTACCTCTGGATTTTTCAAGGCTATGTACGTATTTATACCATTAGCTCGACGGTGAAGAAAAACATCGTGATGAAATTTTCAAATATATACAATTTAGGATTTGTAACCATGATCCAATAATTGTCTAATTCATCTTAGGGTTACGAAGGTCAGATCGGCAGTCGCTTCAATGTAATTACTAGACTCGCTAAATCCTGGATCGTGGTATAAGCGGACCCCGTCTAAAACACGGGACATAACGCTAGGAAGATGATGACTTTGTAGAACAAAAATTCAGATGTACTTAAAAATATATTTCCATCCTCATGTATTCGAGCCACGGCGTTTAGCGGATGTACTAGTATGTATACTGAGACTAGTCTTACAGCTATACATTACAGTAGGGAAGCGCAGATTATCCTCTCCGACTGGATCTCATTTGTCATTAGGCCGCCGTCACTAGCAGTACTTAATTACTTGATGAGTGGAGCACACTGGCCTTCTTAGATGTTCATCTATAAAAATAGCGAGATAATCTTTATTGCACATTACGTTTACAGCTATAATGCAACACTCACGACTGTCTCGTTACCGTTAAAGGTCCTTTGTCCTTGTTCTGGCGCCATTTGTGACTAGCTTTTTCTTATTTTATGAAGCTAGTAATGCTTTACGGTTTTCTTAAGGTATAAATTTTTACATCTAGGAGCCATGATTGGTTTTTAGTGCAAAAATTCTTAAAATATATTTGTTGATGCTAAACTAACTAAACTAACTAACTAAATTCACGCCACTTCTCTAGCGAGGTAGGCAGAGAGAACCGATTGTTGATGCTATGATGGGGATATAGATATTATTATCGAACTTGCTCGTCCATCTATTTTTGTAATACGTGCATTATATTTAAACATTTTCTAACTGTATTCTGTCTGCAGTCTGATACATAATTCATTCATTATATTGGTTAAAAAACCATAAGTTAGAGAACCTGGAGGCAGTTGGCGCCCATTATAGTTAGTTTGAAAACGGGGCTACTTCGCAAAGTGCTGGGTACAGGAAACTGTCGGTTGCGCAGTAAACAGCCGATGTTTAGGGGCGGGATGAAGCTCCGTTAGCGAATTAGTATGCACGCTCCCAGGGCACTCGTCACCAACTATGCGTTACGGGCTAGTCCAGGGGTCCCAAACTTTAGACCAGACCGAAGCGCACTTAAATGATTATTATTTTGTCCCGGCACGCGGCGCCTCTAATCCAGCTTGCGAAAGATAAAGGTGTGATACTAAGTGGATTTTGAGCATGAAAAAGATTTTGAATCAATGTGAGTTTTTCAACGTTTTCTTCGGTAATGTATTTTTAAAAACAATTTAATGAGCTCCGAAAAGTGTTTCTCGAAAATTCTAGTCTTGTGAGTCAAAAAGCTTATTATAACATACCATGCACTTTTACTAATTATTTTGCACCCACAAAAAAATAATCTTTCAGAGAACAGTAAAGAGGAGTGCATCACGGCGCCGTTCTTAACCTTCTACGGCGCACCAGGGCGTTGCGGCGCACACTTTGGGAACTCCTGATGATGTCGGTAATGTTGTAAGTTGCTGCTGAGGGGTGCTAGTCTACCCACGGTCTCATTATCAATACAGGCGCAGATACAGGCGCATTTGGCAATGAAATCTAATTTTCTTGTTATTATTATGTTAAATAATATAATTTATAAATCCAGAAAAAGAAAGGAAGTTACAGATTTTAATCATATTGATACAAAGTTTGTTATCTGTTGGAACGGACATTAGGTAGTTTGAAATTCACCGCTACTGAGGTGCATGTGTCCCATAGAGCCTTTCAAAGATGATACATATGATGATGACGACGACCAAGGAAATTTATCATAAATTAAAACTGCCTAGCTACAATGGGATGATGTTTTAAGAAGGTTAGTTTTAGGTAAAGCGATTTGAAAAGAAAAGACTGCGATGACGAATCTGAAAGCGTTATTATACAGCTTAGTCTCGAGTTTTACCGCTTCTGAACTGTTCGTATTAAACCAATTGATAGCATTTATCACCTCATTGGTACCGTGAGGCTCGTCGTATTTGTCGGTTTTAGCTTTAGAACGTATATTACCCTCGATGTGGTGATAGTCATTGCCATAGTATTACTCAATAAGACACATTACGTTTTACAGCGTCAAGGAACATCGTCATTTCTGTGTAACAGCCCTTTTATGGTGTTCATTTATTGGATCATATATTTTGCTCAGGTCTATGCCGTCATATATAATATAGTATCTGTGTTAGTAGTATATTACTAGCAAGGAATGTGTGTAATAATGAAGACAATTGGTGTTGCAAATATATATGTATAAGTAGTCTACTTTTAACATTAGTCCGTTTGAATGCCACCAAATTAATTCTTGAAAATCTCACACTTTTCCCTAACTCTTAATCGAGTTATAATTACGATGATGGTCTTACGCACCTTCACGTCGTCCGGGGGTAAGAGATGGTGTGTAGGACTCCCAGGGTTCCCTTGAGTTAGAGGATCTTGGCTCTCCAGCCGGGTGGTACTCGGGGTATACCGACTAAACCCCTCGGTGCTCCTACTAGCTTTAGCTGACAGACTGAATAACGTCAGTGCCGTCACCTGATTTCGTGGACCTGGTTGCCTAGACCGAGCGGCTTGTCAAGTAAAAGTAGATACAGCATCATCTTCCTAGCGTTATGTCCCGTGCTTAGACGGGGTCCGCTTAGACCATGATACAGGATTTAGCGAGTCTGGTAATTACATTGAAACGACTGTCGATCTGACCTTCGTAACCCTAAGATAGGGGAACCAGACAATTTTTGGATCATGGTTACAAATTCAAAGTTCTTTGAATTTGCAGGTTTCATCACGATGTTTTCCCTCATCGTCGAGCTAGTGGTATAAATATGTACATAGATTTGAAAAATCTAGAGGTACTGGGTTTGAACCCGTACTCCTCCGTTCCTACCATTGAGCTACCACCGCTCCTAAAAGTAGATAGATACAGCAGAGGGTATAAAATGCGTATTATAGTAGCGGTGTGTGTCGCGCAAACAGCAGGTCGCCGGGCGCCGTGACGTCGCGGCGCAATCCGCTTTGTGTTGCCGCGCCGCGGTAATTGGATCAGCGCGTTAATTTGACGAACACGCCAACACATCTGCCGATATTTATTTACTTATGGACAGTCGTTTTGCAATGCCGACAAATAATGAATTTCCCATACTATAATTATTTCCTTTATGTGTTCTGAATTCAATGTTGATTGGCCCGTTGGTCGAGTGGTTAGAGATCCTGGCCACGAAACCAAGGGTCGCGGGTTCGAATCCCGCTAAGGGCAGATGTTTCGTGTGAACATTGACATTTGTACTCGAGTCATGGATGTTTATAAACGTATTTAAGTATGTATGTCTATCCGTTCACCTAGTATCCATAGCACAAGCATAAGCTTAGTTTGGAGCTAGGGAATTGGTGTTAGTCTGAAGAATTTATTTTATTTATTTATTATGTAATGATTATGTACTTAGTAGGAGTAATGAATAAAATAAACAATAAGAATCGTTAAACATAGATCTGATCCCAAAGTACGCATGAAGCGCTCATACAAGTGCTATGGAAATATAAGAAATACTTTTAACTACATTATATGTTGCAGGTTTTGTTATTTGCAAATTCCTTAGAGATTGAACCACCAAAAGACGCCCCTGTGTAGTTTCCAGACGGGCACTAGACGGTTCCAAACCCACGCGGCCGTGACGTCACTGCCCGGTCTCACGTGGTGGGGATTCATTTAAGTTCGTTACATCGCGCCAAATTAAATTTGTTTAAGTAGGTGACACACATGTTTCACTGACTCAATAATCTTTTCATTGACACGTGCTTAAGGCATGTCTTATAATAAATTATTGTAAGTATAATGGAATTATGTGAAACAGACGTTGAAGGATGCTAACATTTAAGCCAGCACCAACATTATCGGAACGATCAAAGTTAAGAAATCACAATAGAGTGATCATTTAGAAAGGATGAAAGAGGCAACATTATCTTGGCAGGGTCACTTCTATTGTCCGACTTAAGTACCTACTAATAGCAGAGTTGTTGAGGCCAATCTATTAGAGATGCTAATCAATGACAACTTTTTATAAGTCTCCATCGCTGTTTCTCCTTTTACCGGTACTAGAGTAGTGCTACATGTGACAAAGAGAGTGATGAGTATGAATGTTAGTGGATGGAGAGGAAGAGGAAGGCCAAATAAGAGACGGATGGATTGTGTGAAAGATGATATGAGAGAAATGGGAGTGGATAGCTTGATGACGGCTGACCGGGACGTTTGGAAAAGGAGGACATGCTGCGCCGACCCCAGATGAACTGGGAGAAGGGCAAGAGGATGATGAGAGTAGTGCTTCAAATGTCTGTCACTGTCTGTCACATATATTTTTTTCCGAAGTTCAACTATCATAAATCTTTTTAAATTGTAGCGCAAAACAGAATTTCGAATTAGATCATATATTAAATATTACCAACAATAATACAACCAACTTTAAACGACATATAGAGGTAAGAAATAAATATCGGTGGTAAAGGATGTTAATAAATAAGCTACCTATATAGAACTAATTAATATTATGACGACATAATTTGTACTATGTATAAAATACATAACATCACGTCCATAATCCCTGAAGGGGTAGACAGAGTTGAAAGGGCAGCAGGCCCCTTTAACCACAAGCCAAAGATAAAACTGGGCTGGGTTATGGAATATTGTGAAAAAATAGTGACAAGTGTCTAGCATGTCGCCTATACAAACACATACCCAAATCCCGGTCTACCTCTAGTCGCCTTTTACGACATGCTAGTTAAGAACCACAGTTGGCACATTATTTTTGAGACCCAGACCAACATGGGACTATGTATAAAATCAAACATTTATTTGCTCATTAAGTGTACATAGTGGGTGTTAACATGAATAGAACTTAGTTACCATTTTTAATTTAACGCACGTCAACATTGCTATCACTAACGACGTTTAAATAACGGGCACGTCTGGATATTCCTAGAAGTTGGTAATATTGAATGATTTCATGAAAGCAGTAAGTCAAACGCAATTTAGGATAACTGTCGACCGGTCGGGCGAACGGTTGCGCGAGTCGCGTGCGCGAGCGCGCCCGAGGCTCTTCTTCACCGACACAGTTTTATACAACGGAATATGATCTCATATCGTTTAACGGAGAGGAATAAAAAGTTTTTATACCTGGTTTTTATCAAAAATCGATTTCATTTATGTGTTCAAAATCAGACAATACCTTCATGCGTTCTTCCTTTGTTAAAAGCGTACCGTAAATTAATTAGGAAAGAGTACTATCATGTGGAAGATTCTACCGTATAGTACGGGAATATACAACATATTTAGTGAATTGATTTCAACGAAGAAAACTTCACCTACCGTGGGTCGGTCAAGTAGACGGAACCCCGTTCAAACGAAACCTCTAGATTAGACAGATAATTTTGTTCGTAATAACATTATGAAGTGTATGATAAATATTGCCTTTACCAGGATTACCGGCATAAATCCAGTATATTACGCCGTTGAAACAAAGCCAATGGACACCGGGCCGGGCGCTCATTTTGGGCGAGCACCGCGATTCGCCACCGTGCGCCGTGCGCGCGCGCAGCGGCCAGTGTTCGCGAGAGGTCATCGGTTCGCGGCACTGACCTGCGCTGCGTGCGCCGTACTGCGATTGTGTGCTGTTATGTTCTGTTACAGTACAAGGAGCGTTACACACAGTCGCAAGGGCGCGGCAAGTCTACACTATAGATATTACATAACTACTGTCACATAGTGTCATTTATTATTTGCCACTCGTATTATCTAAGACAAATAAAATGAATACACTTCAAATGGTTTCTTTCGAATTCCAAAAACCTTTATGAGCACGAATAGCCTACCTATTAATTGGATAGGAATTGTCATCAGCCACACGTCCGTTTTGACAAATCTGGAATTAGAATTAAGAGAAATGGCATGAAATGAGACTTTCAGAAAGTATTCAGAAGATTAGGATTAAAAGAATAAAAAGATTAAACATCTATTCCAATACCGAAAAGCATATTGTAAAACTAAATTATTAACATATAATGTTAGGTACGTACTTTGCGAAATACGAGTAGCGACTTACATGTTGCAGTCAGTTGCGCAAAGGATTATTTTTCGATAAAATTTGAAGTGTTACTATAGAGCTTTTACAAATAGCTAAATTAAACATGTCACGAGATCCCGGATCATAGGATTGATATCTGGCAACAAATTGTGGTTGCTGTCAGTCAATCAACTATTGTATTAAATGATATCTTATTGAGGTCTTACGGGAAAGATTGATTGCAGTTTAATGAAGTTTCGAGTTTGAAAGGTTGCAGAGCGGCGGCGATGTGGGTCAAGCGCCCCATTAGAAGGGCGATTGCGGCGCCCTTTCGGCAGGCGGATGTGCGCCCGGACGCGACCGACGGCTATATCGCCTCGTTGCCGGTCGGTATTGTTATTAAAGAAATGTATTGTTCATTCAATCAAATCACCAGTTCGTCAGGGTTTCATTATCCGCCATTTTTAAATAATTCATCATTGTTAAGGTAATAACTCACTTTGGTGGAAATTACCTCAAAGGCTAGTTTCAAGTAGTCAAGTCTACACTAGAGTTGTTTAACTTACCAATGTATCCCAGTGTCTGTGTTAACATAATATCAACAATACAGTATGACTACATTAAAAATTAAATGATTTATGTGTCTATGTTTATAAACAATAACATCCGAATAAATAGGTAATGGCTTCGTCTCATTCACGCTTATAAAACGCAGTGAAATGAAGAGTTCTCTAATGAAATGCTAACAAATGATCTTGTAACAAATGCCTGCATTAATGCGCGTTGACTGCATCTGATCACTTCCATTTTACTTGTGTAGCTAGTTATTAACAAATAGATCAGGAAGAAAGTGAAGATTGTAAAATAAACTTTAGGATTTGAACAAAAATACTGTACTTATACAGACTTAAGTTTAAAAATTACGCAAGAAGCAATAATAACGATTACATGCTCGGTGAATATAATGCATATTATAATGAAGATAGTATGCTGAAATTAACCTGATGAAAATACAGCTCGCAAAATATTTATCTAAACGTAGAATAAAGTTATACAATACGAATTATAATTTTTTTGTATTTTATGCCAGTAGAATCCACGTGATTCATTTTTCAATCAGCTTTCTTCATTTAAGCTGTAACCAATATAGCTAGAAGCTGTAACTAAGTGTAATTAATATAAAATTAATATTATAATTAAAATAAAAAAAACAATATTTAGTTTATACTTGTATGCAAGCGATAAGTTTATACATAGGTACATACATATCATCACGCCCTTATGGGCGTTAAGGGATTATTCCCTAAAGGGGTAGGCAGAGTCAAACTTTATGATACGTTCAATGGCTAAGCTAAATATACATACAGTTAGTAATTAATAAAAAAAACTAATCTTACTTTTATGAAATGTAATAGGTAATGAGTTACTTGCATTTAAAATCATATTCAACTTTATTCCACGGGTACTATGTCAATGCAAGAGTGTAAAATGGCGATAAATTCTTATTTCACACTTTTATCGACTTACCGTTACCACGTGGACCCAGAACAGTGCTCATTTTATTTACTATAATAAAAAATAACAGTTACAGTTAGAATCAGAACGGGCAGAGTCACGTGCATGTCAGTTTAATATAATTACGGCGGCTCGTAAGTAAATCGCTTAGTCGCGGCGACGCGGAGAAAGCGGCCACGGAATCTGGCAGAAAAATTGATTTCAGTACTGTTACTGTACTTATTGGGATCAATACTGCTCTGCCGAAGACAAGCGGGTCAGCCAACGAGGCGACCATCTAGTAGCTGTTAGATATTTTCTATCAGATAGTTTTTCACATAGGTTATTTAATTGAAACCTATTGTAGTTATTTATGAAACAAATTAAACCATTTATAAGAACTCAATCCCACCGATACAGGTTTCAAATAAAATAAAATGCTTTCATATCTTCCCCTTTATTTGGAAAGATAAACATTACATTCAGAAAAACAACAAATGTCATATTCATGTACATTATATACCACTGACTTTCAATTCTCAAGAGTTTCAATTAATTTATTACTGTCTATTGATTTATCAATATTGAGTTAATATAGAGTCCGGTGTTGGTCTGGGACTTAAAAAGGATTTGCCAACTGTGTTTCTTGCCTAGCATGTCGTAAAAGGCGAATAATGGTATATGGGGTTTTGGGTATGTGATTGTGTAGGCGACAAGCTAGCCACGTGTCATAACTTTTTCACAATTTTCCATCTAACCCAGCCCAATTTTATTTTTGGCTGGATGTGGTTAAAGGGGCCTGCTGTCCCCTTGACTCTTGACACCCCTTCGGGGATTATGAGCGTGATTTTATGTTTGTATGTGATTGATAAATTCGCCGTTTAATTAAAAGGACAATAAAAATAAGTTATCAAAATACATACTCTCTCTAAGCAGCCAGTTAAATCTTTATTACAGAAGTTAAAAAGAGAGGTCTTCAGCATCAATAAGCAAAGTATTATTACGTAGAAATGCTACTAGTGCTTTAGACACGCCTTCTGCGGCACGTCTCTCATACAGCGAATTGTTTTTACTACAAGCACAGCCAGGTACGGTGCTAGTAGTGTTAACTGCATTTTCATGAGATGTGACGAATGCCTGTGTGTCGTACAATTTCATTGGTGCCGCGGCGAGATATCATGGCTCGGTGTTTGTGTGTCTGATCGTGAAATGCTGCCCGACGAAGATGTAGAGCGAGAGCTAGATGACCTTTTTCAAAGTCAAAAAGTCAAAAATATCTTTATTTACGTAGGCCTCAAACTTGTAAAACGTCAAGTAATAGGTACAAAGTAGAACAATTTGAATCTACCACTGGTTCGGAATGTCGAAATTTTTAATAAATAATATCTAGATAAATACGTGTAATGTGCGTTGGCTAATGATGATATGTTTTTTAAGCATATTGGGTAAAACTCATTAAATAAGGACATGTCTACATAATCGCAAACATGATACCCATTACCCCATTAGCCGGCTTTTACGACATGGAACACATTTGGTATCACGGAATAGAGTTTTTTCTGTTCTGTGGATGGTAGGTTTGACTGGCTCGATGTCGCATTCGGTAGTGACCCTGCCCCATGCGCCAAGAGTTGTGGGTTCGAATCCCACCCAGGACAAACATTCGTATGATGAATACCTGTGTTTGTTCTGTGTCTGGTTGTTAATATCCAATATTTAAGTATATATTTGTAATACCACTGTTGATGATTCTGATATCCGTAACACAAGTGCTTAAGCTACATAACTCGGAGTCAGATGTAGTCGGATATTTATTTATTTATTTATATTATAGTGCTGTCTTAGACCAACATGGGATTAACAACTTAATATGGTATTGACAGCTTCATTATGTACAGGTATGATTAATGCCAAGTGTATTTAATTTATATGTATCAATATAACAAATAAAAGTGACTCGGCGTAGATAAGATAAGCCATTCCAGCTACAAGTACATCTATGAGTAACACAAATGACTGCCTCTTGCGTTCTAAGCCTGAACACATGAGCGTAATTAATAACCGCGATGGCGGACTCTCACCGCGCTAAATGTCATCTTCGACGACGTTGATGCGCCGGCGCATGAGCCCGCGGTGTTGCCCCGACACAGCACCTGATTGATTCGACAATAGATTATTTTGCAAACTGTTGCATAAACTGTGTTCATTAAAAGTAAATTATGTTGGGGAGCGGTGGTAGCTCAATGGTGAGGACACGTGCCTCATAACTAAGAGGTGCGGGTTTAAACCCGAGCACCTACCTACCTCTGGATATATCAAATCTATGTACGTATTTATACCACTAGCCCAGCGGTGAGGGAAAACCTGCAAATTCGAACAAATTTACACTTGTAACCATTATCCGAAAATTGGCTGGTTCACCTATCTTAGGTTCATGAAGGTCAGATCGGCAGTCGCTTCCATGTAATTACCACACTCGCTAAATCTTGGATGATGATTAAAAGATTATCTTTGATGATTGATATACCTATTATGCTTCGATATGTATTAATCATAATAATTCGTAAGTTAAGCATGTATAAGGGCTTCTGACGTGTTATGTAAAGGTTACAATCTATATATACATCAGATCGCGGATACCATCCGTGAAAAGATGTACCTACTTTAAAGTCTATACTAATTTGAAAGAGTTTGTTTTTACTCGAACGCGCTAATCTCAGGACCTACAGGTCCGATTTAAAAAAATATTTCATTGTTAGATAGTCCATTTATCGAGGAAGGTTAAAGGCTATATAACATTAGAATTTATAAACGCGGGTGAAACCGCGGGCACAGTTAGTTAATAATAGAATAGAATGGTTACCATTACTACTTGTCATCTGTTTACACGGATATACTTATATCTAATGTTTAATTCTTTTACTCTAGCTAGACCTAGAGTCTGTGCATTCGTATGCTATTACTCTAGGTCAGGTCTGAAATAATGTATATTGCTCTCTAACATAAATTACTTCGGATTTGACCTACAGTAATAGACTAAGAAATGTAACGACAACAGATATATCAATTGTGAATGAAGACGTAGTGACTGTAAATCAGCGTTTTTCAATCTCTTTCAATACGCGGCCCCTTGGGCCATAGAAAAAGCTTCTCACTGAAAGTGTGTAAAACTTTGCCTGTTTGCTTTTGTCGACGCTCCCGAATAAGGCTTCGCGAACTCTCGGGGGTCGAAACCGAAAGATTGAAAAACACTGCTGTAAATCAACAATTTGTTATTAAAGAAAATGTGAGAGAAGCAATGTAGTGCTTATTTATGATCTTTTACGTCTCCCCGGCAGCAAATTGAGTCGAGTTGCTCGTACGACAACTGTGCTGTAAATCGTTGACTGTCGCGCCATTCGCATGTCTTCTAAATTATCAAGTAATAATTCTGTTTTATCTTCAGTATCTTCATTATCCGCCCGCTAGTTAGTAATTAGGTAAAAATGTAATAAATAATTTATGAGCAACACGCTATGAAGAGGAACGATAAACATCTAGGTAATTAATTTTGTAAGTAGGTATGTTAGTATCTACTCCGCGACGATATAAACAATGTTTATGTATTTTATAAATAAATTGAATCTTTAATAATGATTTGAACTTTTCAAATATCTATAATAATCTGTATAACATGTGCTTATGTGAAATTCTGTCTGGACTCTGCGACACAAGCAATTATGCTTAGCGCAGACTCCGCTAGATGCAAGATTTAAGTGTAATGTGTTTTTGGAAATAAATGATTTATTATTATTATTATGTCTCTCGGCACAATCACGGGACAAGCCCAGGCCTTTAAGGCTTGCATGGGGACATGGGTCCAACATGTAGATGCCTTTTGAGAGTTTGATCTAAATGTGTGATGGAGCACCGGCCGGGTGTTGCCCTTAGTTGCAGTATAAAACATACACTCAAGGGCGACATCTGGCTGATGCAGGACTATTGCGAAAAAGGGAAACTAAAAACCGGGGCTATGGAGGGAGGTTTTACTATGGACAGGAAATTGGGCTATGGAGTGAGATACCGGACATCTGCCTCGAAAATTTCTCACAAATATATTAAGTTGGCAGATGGTGACTCGCCGCTTGTTAATCCAAATTGTGGGCCCCCCAACTAGCTGCCATACGGGCGGCAAGGGGGCAACACTAGAAAGCAGCTAAGGTTGTGGAGAGGTGAGACTGCGGGGCGCAAGATCCTTATACAGTCAAGTGCCCCCGGCGTTATGACATTTTACACTTCCAACCTGGAGCATAGGTTCCGCTCTTGCGAATCCACTCTGGCTGGCCGGTCAAGGCAAGCGCAGAGGCGGGGGGTGTGTAACTGTCTGTAAGTGTGTGTATCGCGCATGTCTGTATGGTCTCCCCCTGGAGGTAGGGTCCGTGGTGTCGCTACCCACCAACGGCTCGCCACAAGCCGCCCTGCGGAGACTGACTGCACTGACGGGAGTTGTTGCTCTTCATGGTGCGAAGCTCACCAACTCTCGCCAGCGGGCGATGGGGGCGTCACGTCCCTACGCCTTATTATTATTATTAAATGAAAATATCAATAATTAATCGCAGTCCTCAAATTTTTGAAGGCGTTAATTTCAGAAAGCTGAAAGCATTGTAGATTTTAATTGATATAAAACAATTTCACAGGAATGTTGAAAATAATTACAAAAGAATTACAGTGCACGTGTAAACTTTTTAATATTTGATAACGTATATGTTACAAGTAATACACGAAGATTTTTTTTCAATTTAGAAAAAGACCAAGGATTTTTTTGAGGGGCATAGTGGAAATTTATCCCAATTAAAAATAGTGTAGGCGACATAAAGAAATGTGGCTAGGGTATTTTTTCACCTAACCAAGTGGTTTCATAAAGTTGCAGTTGATGAGATAAAACAATTGAAGCTGATTAGCCTCAAAAAAATGATAATTGGACATACTATAGTAAAGGAAGCAATATAAGTATGTGCGAACTACGCGCTCGCTCTAAAAGTGGAAGTACTTCCGCGGAGCTAGGTGTTGCTCGCTCGGGGACCTAGGTCTGACTAACCGTCGCGGTGTATTGTATATGTACTTAGTGGCGAGAATAACGAGATAATTAATAATTCTCTCTGCCTACCCCGCTAGGGAAATGGCGTGAAGTTTAGTTAGTTAGTTAATAACTTCGTCAGCGCGATGCAGGATTGTATGGCGTTTCTGCATGTTCGATCGACGTCATCTGTTTACATATTATTGGAGCTGTAATCTTGACTATCTTGTGGCGCGATCGCCACAAGTACATGCGGCCGGAATATAACATTGAAACGTGAATAAAAAGCGCCCGTTGATACCCCGGAAATATTTGTGGTTAAAAGGTACTCAGAGAAAGTACCCGTCATGAGCGATGCGATTCATAAGCAGTTAGCTGGAGCAAGCCGCACGAGAGCGCGAAAAGTAAAAGGTTTACGAGCATCTGAGAAAGTGAAGTTCAGACAAAAACACTGACAAAACCACATACATAAACGTAGACCACGTTAAAAATATAAATAAAATATTTTATTAGATTGAGTTATAATAAAATTGAATATTACCAGAAAACAAAGTTACGCTAAGTGTATAAATATTAGATGCTTTTCAAACTTCGAATGACACAATTTATTTACCTAACATTTCACATATTTGTATTCAAATGTAAAGAAACCATCGGTGGATTAGCTTAAAGGCTAACAAGGCCCAAGCTTTTGGGTGGATATATCCGAATTAAAAATAACAACGTCTGCTCCCGGTGCCACATGTCGTCTTTTCGTAACATGGAGCCTATTTGTGACTAACCCGTATTTATTTATTTATTTATTATTATTTATTTGTAAATGTAGAGTTTAATATGCGTATTTGAAGACGCGAAAAACGAAAAAGCTAGACTATAAATATATTTTGTGTAAGGCGCCGACATGGTTTGGTTCGGCGCTGTGTCCGAGCAGGGTATAATATCTATAAAACTAGCGTCTATCTACAATTAATGTAAGCCCATGAAAAAGTAATCCGCAAACGTTACGAGGCGCATAAAGCTCACGCCGCGCCGGCGACCCGGTTCGCGTGCCAAGTAACTGTTTGAAGCAATTTTCGTGATCGGCATTTCGTTTGCAGCACCGTTTTGGAATGCTACAGAAACACATGGTTTTCGAAATACCGTAACGTGACGAAGTTGAGTGAGGTGAACATCGATAACTAGCACGTTTGGATCGAAAACATTATCCATTTTGCACTATTTCGAGAAGTTCTTAAATGAGCAGTAAGTATTTGGAAACTCTATTCGATCCTATTGTTCCATGTTGGTCTGGGACTTGGCCCATGTTGATCTGGGACAAAAAAAAAGAATGTGCCAACTGTGGTTCTTGCCTAGCATGTCGTAAAAGGCGACTAATGGTATATCGGGTTTTGGGTGTGTGATTGTGTAGGCGACAGGTTAGCCGCTTGTCACTGCTTTTTCACAATTTTTCATCTAACTTAGCCTGGCTTTATTTTTGGCTAAATGTGGTTGAAGGGGCATGCTGCCCCTTTGACTCTGCCTACCCCTTTGGGGATTATGGGCGTGATGTTATGTATGTATGTATTCGATCCTAAAAATTAAGGGACTCTCGCTTCGTTCAATAGATGGATGAACGAATAGAAAAAAAATATTCGTTCATCCATCTTATATTAATTATCTACTATATAATTACGCGAGATAAATGTATTATCGAATATTAAAGAAAGATAGACACTGCGGGCGGTTGAACCTTTTGAGATTTCTTAAGACGATATTTTCATACTTATCTACTTCGCCTTACTAGTACATAGCGGTTGCTCGTCGTTCCTTAAGAGCACAAAATTGCAAGAGGACTTTGCATCTAGACCTCCCCCCTGACGTTAACAATTTCACGTCATCGGCGCGATGTGTGTACCATGTCTGATGCCAAATGTTTGTCTACTTGACAACATACGCAGATGTATTAATAAGTATATCACCAAATAAGTCAGGTGATTTTCTGCCAATTTTGAAAGAATTTTATACAAGAGGATTTTTAACGGCGAAAAATTTACTAGAGTAATTTTTCACAACTACGAAGACTGTTATGGGTAAGATCAGTAATGTAACTGCTTTTGGTATACATGTAAATAGATAGAGTATACGGTATACGGCACTAAGACTTTCTCTTCGTAGATATTGGGTTCAGTACGATGAATGATTGCAAATTTTCCATCTTTGATCAACGTAGATAAAGTACCTATTATTGAATCAATGAAAATGTTCACGAATGTTTATTTTCATATAAAAACTTAATCACTTCCCATATCTACCAAAATGATCGTCTATCTTCTAAGCTACAGACAAATAATCAGCTGATATGTCATAATTTAAATAAATGATCACAATCAAGATAATGACAAATAGAATTTTATTAACTAGTACTTATTTCATTATGATAATAACATGCCTTAATGAACATACTTATATGTAGGTATTTCCTAAGTCATGATCTATCAGAAATATCTCTCACCTGTAAAGTATAATTTACGCCAACAGGCTGGCACGTCCGCGCATTGCTCGGCATCGACGAATCGAAATAATCTGTCGAATCGACTCGCGCCGGTCGAACAGAGACGCGCACGTCCGCGCGTGTCGTAACGTAATCGGATCGTTTATATAATTGACTCCGATGATCTGAGAGCATACATTATAGCACTTATGTATGCTATTTTAATAATTTTTAAGAATTAACTTAACATAACATTATATCGCGCCCGTAGGGGTAAGCAGAGTCAAAGGAGCAGCAAGCCTTTATAACCACATTCAGCCAAAAAAAAAATTGTGAGCTGAGCTGAGCTAGATGGAAAATTATGAAAAAGTCCAACCAAAACCCAAAACCCGATATACTATCAGTCGCCTTTTACGTCATGATAGGCAAGGAACACAGCTGGCGCATTCTAACTTGTAAGCAGGGCCGGATTTAAATTTGTGCCGCCCTGGGGCACTGAAGAAAATGCCGCCCTATGACTTCAATTTTATTTTAATAGTTTTGATATCTTATTTCTTAAAAATTAGAATAACTAATTAATTGCAGGAAAATTATTATGTATTATATATTATTTATTACATATTATGTTTAATTTATCAATTCCAGAACATAAAAATATCAACTTTTATTATTTCAAACCTTAATGGAAATAAATTAATTAAGCTATTTAAATAGTTTTCACTTAAATTTCCTATATTATAGTATACAACATTTTAATTTAATACATAATGCATAAATTATATTCCTTGAAAGATAAAATGTTTATTTAAAAGAATTAGTTAATTATATATTGTAAAGAAACTTTTTTCTCAGTTTCCAAATTTTGCCGCCCTGGGCACTAGCCCCGACTGCCCCTAGTGTAAATCCACCACTGCTTGTAAGACTTAATAAATTACAAAGAAACCATATGTAGCTGGTATCACGGAAGCACAAGCACACTCATGATGTAACGTCAAACAATGAAAGCGACGAAGTCCAAAAAACTGAATGGAAAGTACAAAACGCAGCCGGCCAGAGGTCAAACGGTAATGACAAATGCTTTGAGAATTGACAAAAAACAGGCGATTACCGGCCAGGAACACGTTATATGTTCGGGCGAGAACTTGGACGATGTACAGGCACAGACAGAGAGAAATAAGTAGGGTAGATATACCAAAAATGTTTATACTTTTATTATAAACTAGCAGCGCCCCGCGGTTTCACTGCATAGTTCCCGTTCCTGTAGGAATATGGGGATAAAATATATATAGCCTATGTTACTTCCGGATAATGTAGCTATCCAATGGTGAAAGAATTTTTGAAATAGACACAGTAGTTTTTGAGTTTATTCATCACAAACATACACACGTACACACACAGATACAAAATTACAAATCGTTCCTCTTCACAATATTAGTATATAGATTTTGTTAAAAATTATCTGTCTTGCCCGCAGAGCTCAACTATTTTTACTGTCGATTTGTAATTCTTTAACGTTTTGTCCTATTCAATCATGGATATGTATCAATGAATTGCCTTCTTAAATTTAGTTCCTGATTCCGTCTTCATTCAATATCTATTTAACATGATTACCTAGAGATCCCCACGTGCTCAGATGACCTGCATAGTATTTAATCTCTACTGTCAGTCCAGTCGGCTGTATGTTCTAAGCGCGCGCGACCCGCACGCCGCACAATGCGCCGGCGCGGCGTCACGACACGCGCGGCGACCGCGGCGTTACTTGCGTTTGTTGCCTTTACAATGAAACGCCTGTCTTTGTATTCTTTTTATTTTTTCACCTGGAGACGTGATATGATTCAGCTTATTATGTAAACGAATTTTTTATAGACAATGTTTTATTCATATTTACTTTTTCCTACTTTTTCTATTTGCAACATCAATCGTCTGGGAATTTTATTTTACCATAATCAATGATAAAGATACATATTGTTTTAATATTATTTCAGCTAGAAATTTTATATGGCGCATTTAGGTTCTATAACATTACCCCCTAGGAGGGGTGGGTCCCTAGGGTGGCAATATAAAAATAGATCTAGAAATCCGACTCCAACTCTGAACAATGTCATGTCAAAGACCCACACATGTACATCTACACGATGGAATATATGTTATAATAACATATTATAAGTTCAAAAGAGCACTTACATCTACCTATAAATATGTAACAAAACCAGCAACGATATTTATACTGTAAATCCAACGTTAACATTTATTAAGTAAACTTATTTTATCCTTTCTTACACATAAGTATTATCAGTGCAGGTAAACATTATATTATGAAGCTAAGCATACATTCTTGACATTTATGTAGTAGTAGGTAATCTTGTATTTCTTGTAGTACCATTGTCTTTTATTTTTCACAGGCCCGTTGGTCGAGTGGTCAGAGACCCTGTCCACAAACCCAAGGGTCGCGGGTTCGAATCCCGTTTGGGGCAAATGTTTCGTGTGATGAACATGGACATTTGTACTCGAGTCATGGATGTTTATAAACGTATTTAAGTATGTCTATCTGTTCACCTAGTATCATTGCACAAGCATATGCTTAGTTTGGAACTAGGGCATTGGTGTGTCAGTCTGGCGAATTTATTTATTTATTATTTATTTATTATGTAGGTACGTTCGCTGTAATGCGCAATTTAAACCTATGTAAGTAGGTATAGGTGCTTATTTAATAATATGTTTTAAGTTAGGCCATCGCACGTATTACCTACGACCTCTTCGTGTCTTTAGTTTGAAGCAGCAAGCTTGAGTTTATTACAAACTAGCAGCGCCCCGCGGTTTCACTCACGTAGTTCTCGTTCCCGTATGAATATGGAGAAAAAATATAGCCTATGTTACTCGCTGATAAAGTAATTTTCCATTGGTGAAAGAATTATTAAAATCGGTCCAGTAGTTTCGGAGCCTATACAATACAAACAAACAAACAATCAAATCTTTCCTCTTTATAATATTAGTATAGATAAATTATTTTATCTTTACATGAAATACCAGTGATATTGTTAAAATAGTTTACGGAAAATTGGTTAAGAAGTCACGTGGTTTGAGGCCGTTTATTCCTATCTAAATTGTGTCTGAAATCGAAAAACAGTAATAATGGTCTATACATAAGATAATTAGAAAGTTTTGAGAGTTAGGCATTTATCCACATAATGCGAGTCATCGCCAATTATGATTCACTTAAGTAAATATTACACAAGCTGTATGTAGGCATCGAGGCTGTTATCCGGAATGCCGCGGCGGCGAATCATTAGCGTCCCACTTGCCGGAGGAAAGTTCGTGAGCTGGGTCTTATTCCGGACACGGGCCCGAGGTTAATCAGCTTCCGACTGGGGTAAGGAACCTTTTCTTTTGATCACGGAATTAAAATATTTGACGTCATGATTAACGCTTCAAATAAAAATGAAAAATGGATGTAGAGTCGGGTCATAACGTTAGGAAGAAGAACGATAAATTGGTCTGAAAATATATGTTTAAAGGTATGTCAGGAATTGTGGACTCAGAACGAATGTATTGTTTTGAGGCTTTTTGTTTTGTAATGGAACTGTAAGTAAAATTTATACCTACTTTACAACACATACAATCTTCGAAAAGGAAAATGACAGAAGTATATAAAAAGCTTCTCAGAAAATCCGCCTGAAATGCAAAGATATGATTGATAGACATAACTAAAGGGCTGCATGAAGGTTTAGCGCAGCTGGTTGTCCGTTCGTCATCTTGTTTGATTTGGCGATTCACCGCAGACTGCGATTAGACGACGCGAGCGGGTCGACTGGACCCGGCGGAACCTGTATTGGTGACGTCACATCACGCGAGATGCTGTGTGACGAGTCCACGTGCGTATTATTAGTGTGATGTTGGGGTCAAAGGTTTCTTTAGTTGATAGCAAGACTGCCTTGAAAATATTGATTTTCAGATTTGGAAGCTTAGTTGGCATTAGAATTAATTTCATAATGGAGTGAGAGATCAATAATATAACTAATACGGTTTTAGACATTTATTCCTCTAAAAGTACATATACGAACTTATTATCTATAACTTCCATTTATTGATAACTAGTTCCACGGGTGTTTCCCAAATGTTGCGCTAAGGTTAAAGAGGTCGCGTCGCAATAAAACGATATTCGATCATGTTATTTTCCACTTCCTGCAATTTCAATGTTTTTAATGCGACTGTTCTAGGAAATTAGTATTTTATAAAAGCCTGCCGTAATGAGATTAGTAATAATATAAACAAATAGCTTTATATATGTAACGAGCAAGCAGTAATGTGTTATCAGGTGGTGCGAGCGGTGAGTCAGCGGTGCAGCGCGTCACGCTGCAGATGTGTCTCTTTAGCATTACCGCCCGCCAGCGCCAGCCATTATGTAGCATCCTTGGCTTTTGGCCCGTCAACTCTCAATGACAAGAGCGCTTGCGACAAATGAGGCAATGATGGGTTTACAATAATAAAACGCTAATATTACGAGAAACGTGAGATTTTATAATCCCTTGAGCATTTTTCATAAAGGCGTGATTATTACACCGTAGGAGTGTTGTCGGTATACATCTCCCTGTACATCTTGGGCGGAGAGATAAATTATCAGGACCATGCTGATTTTGAAAGACTGGCCTGATGTTCAAGTGGCCTAAAACTGAGGGTCGCGGGTTCAAATCCCGCTAGGGGCAAAATGTATCGTGTGATGAACATAGACATTTGTACTTGAGTCATGGATGGATGGATTATAAACATATTTAAGTATCCGTTCACCTAGTATCCATAGCACAAGCATAAGATTAGTTTGAAACTAAGGAATCGGTGTGTCAGTCTGGAGAATTTATTTATTTATTTATATTCATCTTCATTTATAATAGAATTATTTATAAGTAACTAACTACTAACTACTAACTAAACTTCACGCCACTTCCCTAGCGGGGTAGGCAGAGAGAACCGAACGCCATATGGCACGATCCTTACACACCTCACTCGCCTCTTCAACATTCATAATCCTTTTCATACAAGCTCTACGATTTTTATGACTCCTAACATCACCTTCTTTTAATACACGACCAATCTGGTCGTGGTAGGTGAGCCTGGGCCTTCCGCGGCTCCTACATCCTTCCACATTCGCATTGTATATCTGTTTAGTCAATCTTTCGTCATCCATTCTTTCCACATGTCCGAACCACCGGAGCATGCCTCTTCTTACCTTGACTCCGACGCTGTCCTTCAGACCAACTCTCTTTCTTACATCATCATTCCGAACACAGTCTGTGAGCGATACACCGCAGATTTTCCGCAGCGCACGCATCTCGACCGCGTTTATTCTACTTTCATGCTCTTTCTGCCATACCCAACTCTCGCTTCCATATGTTAGCGTAGGAATCAGCACCGCATTGTGTATGGCGAGCTGGGCCTTCTGGCTTAAGATTTTGCTGCCTAAAAGTTTTCCTAACGCTCCATTCACCCTATTCCCTGCATTCACTCTTCTTTCTATATCAGCGGAGTACCTTCCATCTCTACTAAATGCAGATCCTAGATATACAATTTCATTCACCTGTTCCAGCACTACATCGTCAATCGTTATCCTTGTATCCGTTCTGGTTTCATCTCTTTCAAACACCATAATCTTTGTTTTCTTCGCATTCAAATGTAAGCCTCTCTCCTTGCAATCATCTTTCAATGTTGTGACTAGTTGCTGCAGATCCGATGCCGACTCTGCTAGAAGTACGGCATCGTCCGCGTAAAGCAGGCAGTTCACAACCAGGTCACCCATACGCACTCCAACATTCATAGATCTAATCCTCTGGAGACAATGGTCGAGATATAGGATAAACAGCAGAGCAGACAGCACGCATCCTTGTCTGACACCAATATTGACGTCAAACCAGGGTGACAGGCTGCCCTCCACTTGCACGCATGCCGTACATCCCACATAGGTGGACTGCGCAGCACGAAGCAATGCTCCATCAATCCCATATCTCGGCAATATGTCCCAAAGGTCCTTTCGTACAACCCTGTCAAAGGCCTTCTCCATATCCACAAAACCGCAAAAAACCCTCTGACTTTTGGCCAGATGCTTCTCCACGATGTTGCGAAGAGAGAAAACTTGATCCGTGCATCCTCTACCATTCCGGAAACCTCCCTGTGCCTCCCACAACATTCCATCAGATTTCACCCTCATTCTCCTCTCAATAATCTTGCCATACACCTTTGCTGCTAAGCTGATCAAACTGATGGCTCTATGGCTGGCACAGTCCATACGTGACCCAGCACCCTTGTACAGAGGCACGATAACTGCCCGTCTCCAGTCCATTGGGACCTTTCCGTTTCTCCAGCATAGATTGCACAAGAACCAGAAAGCGTCCTGGACGCTAGCGCCACCTAGCTTGATCATCTCCGCAGATACCTTGTCTATTCCCGCGGCCTTTCCACTTTTCAGACTTCGTATCGACCATTCAATCTCATTCATAGTGATGTCTTCATCAGACGCTGGCACCACAGAATCAGACATAGCCTCACTCTCAGTGCCAACATCAGAGACATACTCATACATTTCTCCAAAATATTCACTCCACCGTTCTAACACCTCGTTCGGGTTTGCAAGAATGTCACCAGCTTTAGATTTAATCTTACTCATTCCGGATGCCGACGAATATCCCCGAGACCTCTTAACCTCCCTCCAAAAGAGCTTGGAATTAGCCTCGAAACTATTCGTCAGTCTCCTTTCTTCATTCATAGCTACTCTTTCACGCTTCTCTTTCACTAAAGCTTTGGTTTCACTCTTGCAATAACGGTATATTTCTTTCTTCATCTCAAGCATACTTTCATCCATTTGCAAAGATGAGACATAATCAAGCCAGGCCTTCTTCTTTCTCGCTACGGAGGCTTTGACCTCCTCATCCCACCATGCGTCACCTTTCATTGTTCTACGTCTCTTTGCGCATCCACATGCCTCTTTTGCACTGTCCACCATGCTCTCTTTCAAAATGTTCCAGCAATCATCAACATCTAAGCCAGAAAGACTCGCATTCGCAAGTCTTTCATTGACTAAGCCTACATACACACTCCTTACACTTTCATCTTCCAGTTTTTCATTCCTTATCCTTTCAGTGCCTCCGCATGGAGTACGCACTCGCCAGTGCCTCCACTTCTTGAAAAGCCCAGCAAACCGGCATACTACCAGGTAGTGGTCTGTTTCAAGAGTAGGGCCTCTGTAGGCTCTTGTATCCAATATACTATTGCGGAGGCGGCTATCGACTAAAATCAAATCAATCACACTTTTTTGGTCATTCCGTCTCCAAGTATACGTGTGAATATCCTTATGACGGAAAATAGTGTTTGCCACAAGGAGGTTCCGTTCCAAACATACTTCCAAGATTTGCTTACCAGCATCATTCACTCTCTTGTCTCCATATGGGCCAAGGACTGCTTCATAGTCAGATCGCTTGGTGCCAACCCAACCATTCAAATCTCCACACATAATTATCCTCTCATTTCCTTCAGTCAGGTCCAGAATTTCTCTAACAGACTCCCAGAACTCCTCTAGTTCTTGGGGACTGGCTGAGCTTACTGGCGCATAGCCTGCAACTAGAAAGACTCGCGTAATACCCAGTTTAATACGAACCCAGAGGAGTCTCGGGCCAACTAATCCATAGTCTTTCACACCAGAGACTAAACGAGAGGAAAGCACTACTCCAACTCCACCGCTGGCATGACAATTCTGTTCCACACCAGACCACAGAGCCATCATACCACCGGGAAGCTCATCTGCATCGCTGCCCTTCCGCTTAGTCTCTGTCAAGCACAGAACATCCAGGCGTCTCTCATTCATTACGTCAATCATCTCATACATCTTATCTTTCATTCCACCTCTTACATTCCACGTGCCTATACGGCACTCTGTTCTCCTCGTTCCGCAGTGTCCGGCGTGGCGTGAAGGGTGGCGGCCCCCTTCGCCGCACTCGCCACTTTTCGCACCGACGAGGGCTCGTCGGTGCGCGTCGCATCGGGGGAACGCCCTACCCCGCTCTGCGGAATTAGATCGGTCCAAGGTTGCAATCCGAGAGATCGGACTGGCAGGAGTCGCGACGAGCACGCCCTTGGCACATGACCCCCACTTCATTGAGTAAACACTTATTTATAAGTGTTTACTCAATGAACGTCATGCTCGTACAAGTACGAGTATATATTGTTTTTACATAATATTATTATGTGTTAATAGTTAGTAAGGATAATTTTGGTATGTTTTCGAGTAATCGTTGAAAAAGTAACTGTTACATCCTATATAAATTATATCAAACACCTTCTGTAACACAGTTTTAAGCAATAAAGCGTTCTATGCTATTCTAATAAAAATTTTTTTTCGTCATAATTTAGCTTGACTCGGTACAAGCGTGCATTGTATCTACATAGTTATATCTAGTAGCAGTCGACAATACGCGGACTCGCATTGATCGAGATCGAAAGACACGATAAACACCGGCTTACATCGCGAAAGAAATGCTTGTTTGAACCGTATTAATGAACAAAAGTCATAGAAACTGATTGCGTTTCCCACACGCCGGCGGCGGCTAATTTAATTACTCACTCAAGTAGGTGATATTTTAATTGCCACGCGTAATCTCATATCGCTAGGGGGACATACAAAAACTATGAAAATACCGGACGGAGATATATCGGTAAACCGTACAACAAGCATGGTGTTGGAAATATGTCACGTGGTCGACCACCTAACACGTAATCTATACTTATAATAAATTTGTAGAGAGGTCAATTCTGTACATGAAATATATTTTCAAAATAACTATCAGGGGGTGATTAGTGATCGATACTGATGCCAAAAATGCAATCAGTAAAATTTTTGTCTGTCTGTCTGTCTGTATGTTCCTTATAGAAACAAAAACTACTCGACGGATTTTAACGAAACTTGGTACAATTATTCTTCATACTCCTGGGGTTGTTATAGTATACTTTTCATCACGCTACAATTAATAGGAGCAGAGTAGTGAAGGGAAATGTTGAGAAAGCGGGAGAAGTTACTCCATTTTTTAAGTTTCCGTCGCGTGTGCAGCCTTAATGGTTAAAGTTACATAGAATTCATGTATGACGGAAATAGTCTTTATAATATTAACCATAAACGCGGGTGACACCGCTGGTATTGGATATTATTTTTGACAGTTTGCTAAAGTGTCCAAACAGATAAAGTAGGTAACGAAGTCATTGACCGACCATTCTCGTCCAATGAGGGTTTTCAAAAATACAAAAACCGCCAGATGGCACGAGGGAGTCTCGTGGTCTTATCACTGTCACTATTGGCATTGACAGCATGTCAATTTGGTCTGAGAACTAACCAATGAGGAGGGTGACAATACCGCAAGTTACGCCATCTTGTGGATGTTTTAATTTAAAAAACCCTTATTGCATTGAAGGAATCTAATTTGTCTGGTTCTACTGCCTAAAATTTACAGAGGCCAGATGATAGTTGCTACAATACAATAACCACACTCGTGAAATCCAGGTTAATGGTCCAATCGAAATTCCTTAATACACAAGATGTGGAATAATGAACTTGGGTAAGTGGTGAGCGCTTCAGGCAACTATTGGTACGTTAAGGGAATTGAAACTGTTAGGATTAGGAACAAACATGTTAAAAAGTAAATAAACTTAAGTATTTACAATACCGGTTAGTTTACTTAAGAAGGCAAGGGCTCGCGTAGGTATGATGCGTACCTATTACTGCAAGAAAATCCGTTAGGTATTACGATAACAGTGTTAGCAATAAGAAAACGCTTCCCTCTCTAAATATCCACGCATATATGTACATCTTATTAGCATCTGTAATTTTAAGTCAAATCATATATTTTCTTGAACGAAACAGTTGATGTGGATAAAATTATGATTTTAGAATTTAAGCAAGCATGGAGATTTCTCTTTAGACTCTGTGGATTAGGACAAACCGGACTCCGACTAGAAATGGGACAGAACACTAGGAAGGAGGCGCGGATCCGATCTTAAAAGAAGGTTTGGTTCACCGCTATCCGAAAATCAGACAAGTACACGCTTCAGCTAAGCGCTTATCCATTACACAGTTCCTGCCAAGTTGCTCTATGTACTTATCAACCAGACAAGGTAGTGGCCATGCCCATTGGTGGCCCAAAGGAACCGCGCCTGCTACGCAGACTTAGTAGTGCTTGTGTCCGCAGGCGCGCGCCCGTGGGGACACCACGCCCGTTCGCACCGCGACGCTTGTCCCGAACAAAGCTAGTGTTTACGTAAACCGCTCCAACGGTCCAATTCCGTGAGAATATTTAAAAAATATGTGTGAATGTTATTTGCGCTTTCATAACAACTATTATAATTAGATAAGTAATATAATCTTACGGTTTGTATAATTCGTTTAATGAGAGGTTGTGTTTTTTGTTTTCAGGAGCGGCGGATGTTTTGCGAAAAGGACGTTGCTTTTTAAAACATGGATGCTGGTTTGAATCTGAGACGTAGGTACCTCTTGATTTGTCGGTCAAGTCACGACACGACATCGGAGTAAAGAAAATATTGCCTCTTATAAGGCCTCTCCTCTTAAGTATCAGGCTAGTGGTCGTTGGTCCGTAGCTATGAAATCAATTATTGTGTTCGCATGAATGTATAAAACCAAGACAATTTTTTCTGTTTAGGCAAGTCATTTGCTCCGTCTTGACGTCTCTTTTGAGACAGGAGACGACGGAACACTCTTGTTTTAGGATTCAGTGAAAAATAAATACTTAGACCTTAGTTATATAATTATTTAAACTACATAATAACAGCGCAATCCGCAGGTAGGTACTTGGCGTTAGTTCGATTCAATCAATTATTTACTTTCTTCTAAACTAAGTTCTGATTGATGCAAGGAACAAACAAACAGTTCCTGTTTTCGTATGCTCAATGACACAACAAGCAGACGAGAATGGCAGTGGTAATGCTAACGAGTACACGGCACGCGCTTCCTGCCTCCTGCGCGTGCGCATGCCAAGCTTGACCCGCGCCCGCCCACGCCGCACCGTAGCGGGAACTACATTGCCTATTTGTGCTACTACCTACCTACCCAAACGTCGTAAACGTTCACTGCGTCTACGCTTTGTGTGGATATACCCTTCGGGAAAGTTGAATTTAGTTTCATACTTATACATACATAGGTATAATATATACATACAAAGGTATAAAAACCTTCGCGCCTGCAATCCTTAAAGAGGTAGCCAGAATCAAAGGAACGATTAGTTGAATGAACCACATTAAGCTAAAGTAAAATTGAATTGGGTACAATTCATGCTTCAAATTAAGATAATTTGTTATCTTTTGCTTTTACACACGCACATGCATATAGCACGTGTTTTTAATAAATACGTAACTGCATTGTGGACAGTCTGGTTGGCGGAATCGGCTCTTTCAATATCGAGTATTCTGGACCTGGATCGGGTTTTGACTGAGCTCTTGTCCGGAGCTCTGAGCGCGTCAAAATGGATCTGTTACGGAAACTCTATGGTTGTTGGATCTAACAATTTTTCCGAGAAGTAGCCTGTCATTTCTTAAGGTTCCCTTTAAATAGCCTATCAAACAGACAGACATATAAAGTTAATTTCGGATTTATAATATTACCTAAGAAGCACGTAAGGATGTCCCTGTTTCAAAATAACATACTTTTCAAGTAGTAAAACCTGTTTTTATCGTATCGTGATGATTCCTATTCCATATTCTAATCTTAGTGATTTAAATACGACAAGGGACAGAGTGAACTATCAGTGGTGTTCAAACGGGCTGTGCGGGGTCGCGCGGGGCCGGATCGCGCCTCCCGGCAGCGCGGCCCGCTGACTGCGTGCTAATTACACGCGGTTCCTGCGCGCGCGCACGCGACACGCGACACTTTTACTGTCACTGCTGCGCTTGCACTACTTAGCGGAAATTATATCGTCATCAGTAGTTTATTATATTGTCTCGATAAATGTTCGCGTTCGTTTATTAAATGAGACCTGTAATATTTTATTCACTGCATACTACTTGATATATGTATTGCGATTTAAACAATGTTTTAGAAGACCTCTAATGTCATGTAAAGTTTTGAAATCAGTATTATAATTTTTATCAATCTTAAAGATAATTGATTATCCAGCGATTGGATTTCTCCAGCAGGATTCTTCCAGGATAGTTTCAGAGGTTAGAAAACTATTGGCAAAATATATAAATATTGCAGTTTATAAACTAGAGCTTTTACTGCCTAGATCATCCGGTTTCTGTATCCTACGTATGTGCGAGGTAGGTACATGATCAATAATAATCTAAAAAGCCCGAAAATTCCTTTGTCTTATGTTAAAATATAATTTAATCAAATAGAACAAATGAACGTAGCAAATACTGCAATTTCAAAAAAGACGCAGATCGGTAATGACTATCTATTCGTTAACTGCACTGATAGATATTTCAACCTTTTTATTGTGTCTATCTAAAACAATTTAAAGTCGATTTTGGCCTTTTAACAATTTTGCATGCTAGCTGTAATTAGAGTGGGTCTGTAAATAAAGCAATAAACATCATCATGTTTTTATCGCTGTATCTGCGAATAGATGGGTTTTATTATTAGTTTTATTCCGCTAAACTGGAAGTGCTACAATATTTACACTTGTTATAGCCACGTTACTAAATATGTAGATCTTTAATTCTGTATGAGCAAGCCTTTTGGACGAGATTTAATATTGTTAAGCTGACTTTACCAAATATGGGCGGACAAATACAGGTTTTTTAATGTTCAAAACGTTCATACGGAAAAACAGCCTTAAATATAAGGCGGCCAATCTCAACGAGAATTAGCCAACTGCGCAGGAGATATTACAGTGCACAAGTGTGTGCGCAAACACAACTGCACTCCCTATTCCTTCACTCTCATAGTCTGGTAAGACGACCAGTCGACATGACCGGAGAGACGTCAGGCGCAGGACCAACGCCTTAACGTGCTTCCCGAGGCACGGGGGTGATTAAACCGCTAACTTTCTGACTCCGAGCAGTTACTGAGTAATTTCAATATTGAAATATCCAGCCACAAATTTTTGGCCCGACCCGGGATTACAAACCGGGACCTCTCGGTTCTTAGGCGGCGCATGCTACCACTATACCAACAAGGCAGTCAGAATTAAATATACAACGTAGGTAACGTAACGTTTAGCTAATAAGTGTTGAATTTAATTGACATTACAATTAAGGTAAGTTAAGTAAATAACTCTTGAAATATAGGTGGAACATACAAATATTTATATGTAAATAAAGAAGAAAGTTGGGTTGCAAGATGCTTGAGTCACAATTATGAGTTTATATGAAACTTAACACAAAGTGAGAGGTAAAAGATTCTATCGGGCTTTCTTTAGCTATTGGTGATGGTGCACAAATTTTGGTACTCATCATATCATTAGATACAGTTTCGAATATTATAGCCTAGTGACGAGCAGCAAAGTCATTTAATTACCTATACCTGTATGTATCAGGTAGTCAGATGATAAATATATTATCAGAACAGTGGTGTAACTGTACCTTTGAGGTCAGGAGGTAATTTTATCTCTTGGGGTCCTCACGCAATGAATGAATTCGATGTCAATGCTAGGGCATGAGGATCCTACTTGTCCACTGGCCTCTGAGGCCTCCTCAGAGTGGCGATTCGTCATAGCATTGGCCGGTCCTGCTACCCTTTAGTGACGGCACTGTCTTAAATGTATCTTGGCAGCGGGCGGCGCGTGCCAGTACGCGCGGCGCCCGCGCCGCCCACGAGCGAGATGCGATTGTTTTTGCGGGCGCTTTCGACGCCGCAGACCGTACCTATTTATTATACCGCACTATACAATTATATTGTTATTGACAAGACTAGATTCACTTATTTCACTTTCGGAACACGAAATAGCCAATTGAGCGTGAATCTGGTTCGATGAAAGCGGTCAGCTCTTCTATCGGAGTTTAATCAAACTTTATAGGTAAGTAGTAATATTTTAGGATACCTAGGATACCTAGATCATTAGACTTTGCTGCAAGAGTTGACACTTCACTTTATTCTTCTTCAAAATGGATAAGAGAGATAAGTATCCGAGAATCGTTATGGATTAGATAAAAATAATCCGTAAATCAATCAAAGAACAGGAGAAAAAATTAAGTTAGAAAAGACATTCAAAATTTAAATGAAGTTAGAAAAAACATTAAAAATACTACAGAAAGAAAAAAAAATAAGAAAGAAACCTCATTCGAATGACAGGTCACTAAATACCTGCATATTTTACAGGTTAAACTTCTTTCAACCCCATTCTGTTGTCAATAGTCAGATTGATTGTAATCCGGTCTGTGATTTTGTAGAATGAAATGTTGTATTTTAATATTTATTTATTCTCAAGGCTTACGCTATCTTTAACCGAACTTAATGGATAGCGAAACTCTTTAACAGCTTACTTATAATTTTAACTCATGTGCTTTACATACCCCTCCGAGGGTAGCTATATAGCATATGTGATTTTAAGTTTGTAATTTAAAGCTAAACATAAAACTTAAAGTCAATCTGTTTACCTACTTAGATTAAGACATAATAATTGCTTCGAGATGTTTCTCGATACCAGGCATCACCAATTTCATGATGAAACAGAAACTTTCATCAGCGTCTATACCACTAGGGCGGATTCACTTTGCGGATGGCGATATTGACTTTGCGATTACCTGCCCGCATGCCGAGAGCGGTGGTAGCTCAATGGTAAGGACACGCGCCTCTTAACCGAGGAGTGCTGGTTCAAACCCGGGCACGTACCTACCTCTGGATTTTTCAAGTTTATGTATTTATCTAGCTCGACGGTGAAGGAAAACATCGTGTTGAAACCTGCAAATTCAAACGACTTTGTATTTGTAACCATGATCCAAAAATTGTCTGGTTCCCCTATCTTGGGGTTACGAAGGTCAGATCGGCAGTCGCTTCAATGTAACCAGACTCACTAAATCCTGGATCATGGTCTAATCGGACCCCATCTAAACACGAACACATCTAACACACATAACGCTAGGAAGATGATGTCTGACCCAGCCTTTCAAATGATTGAATTTGACTGGCTCGATGGCGCATTCGGTAGTGACCCTGCCCTATGCGCCAAGAGTTGTGGTTTCGATCCACACCCAGGACAAACATTCGTGTGATTAATACTTGTGTTTTTTTTGTGTCTGGATGTTAATATCTGATATTTAAGTATATATTTGTAATACCATTGTTGTTTCTGATATCTGTAACACAAGTGCTTAAGCTACCTCGGAGTCAGATCAATGTATGTGATGTAGTTGGATATTTATTTATTACTAGCTGTGCCAGCGGTGTCACCCACGTTTATGGTTAATATTATAAAGACTATTTCCGTCATACATGATTTCTATGTAACTTTAACCATTAAGGCTGCACACGCGACGGAAGCTTAAAAAATGGAGTAACTTCTCCCGTTTTCCCAACATTTCCCTTCACTACTCTGCTCCTATTTGTAGCGTGATGAAAAGTATACTATAACCTGCCCAGGAGTATGAAGAATAATTGTACCAAGTTTCGTTAAAATCCGTCGAGTAGTTTTTGTTTCTATAAGGAACATACAGACAGACAGACAGACAGACAAAAATTTTACTGATTGCATTTTTGGCATCAGTATCGATCACTAATCACCCCCTGATAGTTATTTTGAAAATATATTTCATGTACAGAATTGACCTCTACAGATTTATTATAAGTATAGATTATTATATTTAAATGATGAGCCGAGAGGGCCTTACAGCATTCGTTTGTAGCGCATTAGGGGGCTTGCGGCTTCTTCGTATGTACCGTTAGAGAGGGGTACGCATAAAAAAGGCATGATCATTTCGGTTGTTGCTTACTAAGTTGTATAGATATGTAGAAATTCCGATAAAAGTCAACGCTTCTGAAATGAAATGAAATGATCTTTATTTACGTAGGCTCAAATAAGCACTTATAAATATATTCTTCCTCTCCTCTATTCCTTTAGTAAATTCTCTAGATTGACACACTAATATTCTGGTCTCAAATTAAGCTTGTAAGCTTGTGCTATGGATGCCTATTAAGTGAACGGATAGACATACTTAATAAGTATTTAATTAAAATGGTTCATTTTTGTACTTATTATTTGACGATTTATTAGGTAGTGCTTTTTTGAGGCCTACGTAAATAAAGATATTTTGAGTTTGAGTTTAGGTTTATAAATATCCATGACTCGAGTACAATGTCCATGATTATCACACGATACCTTTTCCTAGCGGGATTCGAACCCACGACTCTTGGTGACGTGGCCAGTCTCTGACCACTCGATTCATTTCATAAATAATTGTTTATATTCGTTGAACATTGAAAACATTGTCAAAATCACAGACACAATTTGAGAACATTAAGCAGAATATAATCTCCTGAATCCACTTTGCAAACCAAATTATTCAACTCTACATAATATATAACTATGGTTGGTTACATAATATTCGAATTACAATCTTAGAATGTTGCCTGTTGAGTTACTATAGCAATTTCACTTTAAGCGTTATCATTGCTGTTAAAAAGTGGTTATCTGTAAAACCACAAGTACATTTGCTATAATACATTTCTAAGGAGCTTAATAGTCTTTGTCCCATGTTGGTCTGGGACTTGGCCCATGTTGATCTGGGACAAAAAGAAAAGAATGTGCCAACTGTGGTTCTTGCCTAGCATGTCGTAAGAACCGACTAATGGTTTACGGGCTTTTGGGTATGTGACTGAGTAGACGACGAGCTAGCCACTCTTTTTTTCACAGCTTTCCATCCAACCCAGCCCACTGTCCCAAGTTGGTCTGGGACTTAAAAAGAATATGCCAACTGTGGTTCTTGCCTAGCATGTCGTAAAAGGCGACTAATGGTATATCGGGTTTTGGGTCTGTGATTGTGTAGGTGACAGGTTAGCTGCTTGTCACTGCTTTTTCACAATTTTCCATCTAACTCAGCCCGGCTTTATTTTTGGCTGAATGTGGTTGAAGGGGCTTGCTGCCCCTTCGACTCTGCCTATCCCTTTGGGGATTATGGGCGTAATGTTATGTATGTTATGTTAATAGTTTTAAAACGATGTAAGAGCCGCGGAGGGCCCAGGCTCACCCACCACGACCAAATTGGTCTTGGTGTGTTAACAGAAGGTGATATTAGGAGCCATAAAAACCGTAGAGCTTGTGTGAAATGGATCATGATCATGGGGTGTGATGTTCCATTGATTTAGGATTTATGAGTACTTGAAGCCACAGGACCTGAAGACCCCGGTTAGTCCGCCACTGCAAAGACTGTTCGTTAGTACGAAAGATGGTTAGAATTCACGCCTTATTAGTTCCATAGCTAAAATGGATACACTAAGTGAGCTCCCAATCAAATCAATAACGATACGGTTTCGTATCTCACTATCGTAAACCCACGCTGATGACAAGTTCGTATCATGGCCTGCATTTTAGTTCTGCAGTTACATTTCTTGTTTTACTTACCGAAAGATTTTTGAATTTCTGTCTATTCCGTCGTGTTTTGTAGAGCAATAAGAAAATATATAAGAAAATTCGTAAATAGCTTAAGAATCGTCGATCAACTTTGTCATATCAAATTTTTCTATGTTGATTAGCTTATGTTAAACCAGAATATTGAAATGCCGGGCCACATGCCGCCTTAACTAGGGCTAGCGGGCGATGGATTGGGGCTCCATCGTCTGCGGTTCAAGCCCGGACTTAGGCACCCCTCTGTGTTCCAGGGGCGTCTAGTGTTGCAGAGCTCGAGAAGCGAGCAAATTGCGTCGAGCCTGCCATGAGGCAAACGCCTCAGGGTAAGCCCCCCTATATCATGGGGGAGAGTCCGACATAACCCCTTCACCCCCCGGGTGGAGTGGTATGAGTAAGGCATATCCCAGAGACAAAATAATATTGAAGTGCAATATCCGACTTCTTCACTTTTCTGACACCTTTCTACGCAAAAACTAAGGCGACAGTATTGTTTCATCTTTAACGGTCATCGGGCAGGCGCAGTAATCGGTTTTGAAACTAACTTTCAATTAGTCTAGGTCTTGAAATAAGTTTCAAAGTGTTACTATAATTACCGAACGAACCATTACAAACGGCTAGGACTGGTTTATGTAACGGGTGACCATCAATTACATTAAGGTGAAGATAATCGCCTCTTTAGACAGTCCTAAGTTCACACCTTGACACGATTAGGCAAGCACTGTTACTAGCAGGTAGGTAGTATTTATCATTCATGAAATAAGAGACACCTATTTGACCAATTTGTGGGCAAAAAATGCGACACCATTTTTTAAGGTTATATATAAAAGGCAATTTTCTTTAGGTGTAAGCTATGGAAAACAATCTGATAGATCACATAATGAATAATAAATATATCATTATGAACTCACATACATTGATCTGACTGCGAGGTATTAAGTAGCTTTTAAGCACTTGTGTTACGGATATCAGAATAAACAGTGGTATTACAAATATATACTTAAATATTGGATATTAACACCCGGACACAAAACAAGCACAAGTATTCATCACACGAATGTTTGTCCTGGTGGATCGAACTCACAACTCTTGGCGCATGGGGCAGGGTCGCTACCGAATGAGCTATCGAGCCAGTCATCACATAGGTATTACACTAGTGTAATATAGAAAATTGTTGTCTTTACGAGCTTAGAGAGAGCCCTTTCGCGGAAACAAAAAAAAAAAAAAATATTTATTGCTGTATTAAACAAAGAGATTTTAGTATAGGTTCGCAAATTGTATACCAACACCCCCTTTTCAATAAAATCATCTACTTGCGATCAAAATGGGGTCCCAATTGGTTCAACATCTAAATAGACATAAATAAAGCAAGTATGAAGTCTGACCCGTTGGTCGAGTAGTCAGAGACTCTGACCACGAAACCAAGGGTCGCGGGTTTCTAATTCCGCTAGGGGCAAATGTTTCGTGTGATAAACATGGACATTTGTACTCGAGTCATGGATGTTTATAAACGTATAAAAGTATGTCTATCCGTTCGCCTAGTATCCATAGTGCAAGCATAAGCTTAGTTTGGAACTAGGGAATTGGTGTGTCAGTCTGGAGAATTTATTTATTTACTAGATGAAAACCCGGCTTCGCTCGGGTAAAATGTAATAATTCACATGTAGGGTAGATATTTCTGTAGTTATCGGTTCTCAAGGAATATTATAGGCAAAGCAAGGCATTGTTATCGATACTATTGCTTATGCCCAACTATCGATAGTCTATCGATAGGACTATCGAGCGGCAACACTACTTATCATCCTTTCGTGCATCGATTCATCATTATTCATTTATTATTAAGGGCATCGTTCATTGTGTTTAATAAATATAGTAGATTAAAACTGCAAAAGTTCTTACGAAAATAATTTTAATTTTAAATCAACTTTCAAAATAAACTAACTAAATTAACAAAACAAATAGCTTTTATGGTTTATTTTCTGTAAACCTCTCTGTTTTAAGCACTCAGGCTTTTTCTTAACTTTGCTAGGTAGGTTTGGTTTATTACTTGGCTTACTATTATTTAAAAAAAAAGATCTTTTCTCTCTGTTATACAAAATGGCTAAATCAATAATGATGTTGAGAAACCAAGTAAAACCATTGCAATTTTTCAATGAGTACTCATCCGAGAAGTTGGCAAAGGTACTTATTATGAAAATCATAAATATTCTCTATTTTCACTGGTTAATTATCATAAAATTTTTCTAGTATATACAACATTTTTTCACATCCATTTTATGAAATACTTACGATTTTCGGCATGATATCCATTTAGTTATTATATCCATTTAGCTATTATGATATATATTTAGTGATTTACTTTGTATATCCATCATCTTCCTAGCGTTATGTCCCGTTCTTAGACGGGGTCCGCTTAGACCATGATCCAGGATTTAGCGAGTCTGGTAATTACATTGAAGCGACTGCCGATCTGACCTTCGTAACCCTAAGATAGGGGAACCAGACAATTTTTGGATCATGGTTACAAATTCAAAGTTGTTTGAATTTGCAGGTTTCATCACGATGTTTTCCCTCACCGTCGAGCTAGTGGTATAAATATGTACATAGATTTGAAAAATCTAGAGGTACATGCCCGGGTTTGAACCCGCACTCCTCGGTTAAGAGGCGCGTGTCCTTACCATTGAGCTACCACCGCTCCTTACTTGTATATCCATACAAAGTAAATCACTATGCAAAACTAAATGGATACTGAAACATGTAGAATAACATTCGAAAAGAACTTCAACTTAAAAAATTTTAGAGTTAAGGACAGTATTATTTATTAAATGTTATGGCAATTGGCCAATCTCAGGTTTTAAGAAAAAACACTTAACCAGAGTACCTACGTTAATAGCTAAAACGGAACGTATGTACTCAAAATGTCATCCGGTGTGAGTGACGTTTATGAATATGGCGACTGCGATTTGTCTGTCAGCACCATTAGAATTTAACAAAATACTCGACAAACCGAATTTTGCGGATATATGTTGCCGACTCGAAATTTTTATTTTTTTATGTTTTATTATTCAAGTAAGGTTTCGATCGAGTCTACCGTACCCCTGCACGAAATTATTAATATAGACTAGATGAAAACCCGGCTTCGCTCGGGTAAAATGTGATAAAACACATGTAGGTAGATATTTCTGTAGTTATCGGTTCTCAAGGAATATTATAGGCAAAGCAAGGCATTGTTATCGATACTATTGCTTATGCCCAACTATCGATAGTCTATCGATAGGACTATCGAGCGGCAACACTACTTATCATCCTTTCGTGCATCGATTCATCATTATTCATTTATTATTAAGGGCATCGTTCATTGTGTTTAATAAATATAGTAGATTAAAACTGCAAAAGTTCTTACGAAAATAATTTTAATTTTAAATCAACTTTCAAAATAAACTAACTAAATTAACAAAACAAATAGCTTTTATGGTTTATTTTCTGTAAACCTCTCTGTTTTAAGCACTCAGGCTTTTTCTTAACTTTGGTAGGTAGGTTTGGTTTATTACTTGGCTTACTATTATTTAATAAAAAAAGATCTTTTCTCTCTGTTATACAAAATGGCTAAATCAATAATGATGTTGAGAAACCAAGTAAAACCATTGCAATTTTTCAATGAGTACTCATCCGAGAAGTTGGCAAAGGTACTTATTATGAAAATCATAAATATTCTCTATTTTCACAGGTTAATTTTCATAAAATGTTTCTAGTATATACAACATTTTTTCACATTCATTTTATGAAATACTTACGATTTTCGGCATAATATCCATTTAGTTATTATATCCATTTAGCTATTATGATATATATTTAGTGATTTACTTTGTATATCCATCATCTTCCTAGCGTTATGTCCCGTTCTTAGACGGGGTCCGCTTAGACCATGATCCAGGATTTAGCGAGTCTGGTAATTACATTGAAGCGACTGCCGATCTGACCTTCGTAACCCTAAGATAGGGGAACCAGACAATTTTTGGATCATGGTTACAAATTCAAAGTTGTTTGAATTTGCAGGTTTCATCACGATGTTTTCCCTCACCGTCGAGCTAGTGGTATAAATATGTACATAGATTTGAAAAATCTAGAGGTACATGCCCGGGTTTGAACCCGCACTCCTCGGTTAAGAGGCGCGTGTCCTTACCATTGAGCTAACACCGCTCCTTACTTGTATATCCATACAAAGTAAATCACTATGGAAAACTAAATGGATACTGAAACATGTAGAATAACATTCGAAAAGAACTTCAACTTAAAAAATTTTAGGGTTAAGGACAGTATTATTTATTTAATGTTATGGCAATTGGCCAATCTCAGGTTTTAAGAAAAAACACTTAACCAGAGTACGTTAATAGCTAAAACGGAACGTATGTACTCAAAATGTCATCCAGTGTGAGTGACGTTTATGAATATGGCGACTGCGATTTGTCTGTCAGCACCATTAGAATTTAACAAAATACTCGACAAACCGAATTTTGCGGATATATGTTGCCGACTCGAAATTTTTATTTTTTTATGTTTTATTATTCAAGTAAGGTTTCGATCGAGTCTACCGTACCCCTGCACGAAATTATTAATATAGATTTATTTGTTAAATGGTAGAATACAGGGCGTCGAATACGTTTCAATAAGGATAGATACCTAAGTTTACACATAAAAATTATGTTGCCTGACATTCAATTACGTTTTTGCTTATATATTCGTTTATAAGTTCAACTTAATGTTTTCGTGAGACCTGCCAAACCGCGACACCTTTATCTAACAAAGACATGTCGAAATTAGCGAAATTGGATCGAGAGCTAATGAGCTTGAGGAAAGTAATTTACTGCGGCCTACTTGAGCTGTCTTGTTATTGGAAACTTTTGTCATGTCTAATACTTACATTCACATTTCGTAATTAGTTTATGCATGCATTGCAACAACATTATTTTCTCTTATCTCAACATCACGCCCGTGATCCCCGAAGGGGTAGGCAGAGTCAAAGGGGCAGCAGTCCCCTTTAACCACATTTAGCCAAATAAAACTGGGCTTGGTTAGATGGAAAATTGTGTTAAAATAGTGACAAGTGGCTAGCTTGTCGGCTACACAATCACAAACCCAAAACCCGATATACCATTAGTCGCCTTTTACGACATGCTAGGCAAGAAACACAGTTGGCACATGTTTTTTAAGTCCCAGACCAACACGGGAAAATGGGCTGGGTTAGATGGAAAATCGTGACAACATTATTTTGTTTAGATAAACTGATCGGCTGATCATGGATGTATGAAAAAGAATGACGATTGAAAGCATTTGCATCCGGAAAATACAAAATAAAAAATATCTGAGTTTTTACCCAAGATATCTATCAATTTTCATCATGTACAATTATTGTGTTTGAAGATTCTGGGCTTTTTTTTACAAGCTTTTAATAACTTGCAATGTAGGTATGTAACTATGTTTTTTGGGTGGAATCTTGCAAGTTAAATGTGATCCACTTCCCGGTTACCGATTTAGCTGAAATTTTGTATGCATGTGTAAATGGCGTGACAATGCAATTTTATGATAGAGCTGGTCTGATGTTGGTGCTGGAAGGTGGCCATAGGAACTCTTTAATACCACGACGCAAACCCACCGAGTTTGGGCTCGTTTGATTCGTCTTGATGAGTACTTTAATCCTAGGTGGTGACCATGGTCTGCTGATGAAACTGAAAGATGACCATAGCTGAAATTTTGTATACACATTCAGTTTGGATGACAATTATTAGTATTATTATATGGGTAGAAGGGCTTGCTGAGAATTAGTCGAATAACTAAAAAAATAATTTGAAAGTAAAATACCTTTTTAAGATCAAGCTTTTATTTAATTGCGCTGAAAATATAAAAAAATATCTTCTACTTTATACCTTCTATTATTTACTTATAACATCATTACACATTTATGTAATATAAAAGCTTGTCACGAGATTTACTTGTGTAAATAAACAAGTTAATTAAATAAATTAAAAGGATTGACTTAAACTAAGTATTAAAATGTTAAAACTTAGTAAATTCGTGTACTGCAATCTTGCGACAGGCTTTTATATCATATAATTTGTGTAATGACGTTAGGTATAATCTATACTTAAGTATAATAAATCTGTAGAGAGGTCAATTCTGTACATGAAAAAATTTTCAAAATCTATCAGGGGGTGATTAGTGATCGATACTGATGCCAAAAATGCAATCAGTAAAATTTTTGTCTGTCTGTCTGTCTGTATGTTCCTTATAGAAACAAAAACTACTCGACGGATTTTAACGAAACTTGGTACAATTATTCTTCATACTCCTGGGGTTGTTATAGTATACTTTTCATCACGCTACAATCAATAGGAGCAGAGTAGTGAAGGGAAATGTTGGGAAAACGGGAGAAGTTACTCCATTTTTTAAGCTTCCGTCGCGTGTGCAGCCTTAATGGTTAAAGTTACATAGAAATCATGTATGACGTCAATAGTATTTATAATATTAACCATAACCGCGGGTGACACCGCTGGCACAGCTAGTTAAATAATATAAGGTTTGAAGTAAAAGATACACATACATAACATCACGCTCATAATCCCCGAATAGGTAGGCAGAGTCAAAGAGGCAGCAGGCTCCTTTAACCACATTCAGCTAGAAACAAAACTAATAATAAGGAGGATAATTGTGAAAAAGTGGTGACAAGTGGCTAGCCTGTTGCCCACACAATCACATACCCAAAACCCGATACACAATTAGTCGTCTTCTACGACAGTAACAGACGACAGTTAGTAAAAGATTATTTTTAAAAAGGTCTTTTACTTTTATTTAATCTATTATAAACTAGCTGTCCCGGCGAACTTCGTATCGCCCAGTAAATGAAAATTGACATTGATTTGTCGATTGACATTTAACATTGTCAGATACGAATCCCACCGTTTTATATGAGAAAATAATTTTGCTTTTATTTTGTTTTATCGTCAATTTTTTATGTTTTTAATAGTTATTCTGTTATTCTGGACGAAGACAAATCCAACAAATCAAAAACAACGTAAATCGGTTCAGCCGTTCTCGACTTATAAGTGGTGTAACAAACACGACTTTGTTTCATTTATATAGATATCTAGTAATTCAAGTTACAATTGGATTTAAACATCTACAAACTATATAACATGGTTGACTAGTGACATACAGGATTCCGAATTATTTAGCGATAAGTACATAGTTTACAGGAGGGACCGGGAGTCTAGCGGCTTCCATAATAATAAATCCGGTGGAGGAGTCTTAATAGCAGTGTCAAAACTAATAACCTCGCATCGCCTTCCACTACTCGAGAGTAAGTGCGAGGATGTTTGGGTGAATGTAAATATTAACATACAGGGAAAGAAAGTACAACTTAATATTTGTTGCGTATATTTTCCTCCACCAATACAATTGCACATTCTCGAACACTTTTTTGAAAATGTTAATATACCTGATACATCTTGCAAAACATTGCTGTTAGGCGATTTTAATATGAGTGGTATTCAATGGAATGGACCGCCGGGCTTGCCCCTATCCGCGTCCGGAAATCGAAATAGTAGGTATGAACAAATGCTTTTCGACTTCATATCATTTTTTAATTTAAGTCAGTACAATTGGGTTCGCAATAACAAAAATAGAACATTAGATTTAATTCTATCTGACATGGTTGTGTCCGATCTGCGACCGTGTTTAACACCGCTTAGCAACATCGACTCATATCATCCACCACTCGAATGCGAATTGAAGTGTCATGCCTTCCAGGACACTTTTAGCGCGAAACAGGTACCTAGATTAAAATTTCACAAGGCTGACTATTCTAAAATACTAGAGGAACTTGGTGGGATTTGCTGGGATGAGGTATTTTTGCCAAATTATGATATTAATACTATGGTTTCTTTGTTTTACAAGATTATTAATGATGTTGTAACTAAATACGTACCGAAATCAAAAACTGGCTCTCATAAATATCCCGCATGGTACGGTAAGTCTCTTATTAGGCTATTGCGTGAAAAAAATAAATACCGTAACCTGTTTACAAAATTCAAAAACCCATTAGACAAATTGACGTTTCGTTTACTCAAAGAAAGGAGTGCAAAACTCATCCATTCCTATTATAAAAACTATATATCTACCATTGAATCGTCCTTAACATCTAATCCTAAGTTATTTTGGTCATATTTAAAGCAAAAGAGAAATGGTACAAGTTCGTATCCATCTATCATGCGTTACGAGGATCAAATCGCTTCAAATAACCCGGAAGTGTGTAATCTCTTTGCCACGTATTTTTCCTCGGTTTACGATAATAACAATAGCAACAATCTTACCTCCACAAGTTCTTCAGCACCTATTTGTTTACTACCAAATATCCCCGAGAATCCTCTTGCGCGTAACATAAACAACTCACATTTAACTAAAGAGATTGTCGAAACGGCATTAAAAAGACTTGATCCACGTAAAGGAGCAGGGTCAGATGGCATCCCTCCAATATTTGCCATTAAATGTAGTAAAGTGATCTCCGAACCCTTAGCTATTATCTTCAATTATTCCTTAGCGACTGGTTGTTTTCCATCCCATTGGAAAAAGGCTTTAATTGTTCCAATATTTAAGACAGGCGATAAATCTTCTATAAAAAACTACAGACCGATATCTATTCTTCCTGTTTTCGGCAAACTCTTTGAGTCATTAATTAATCCCATATTATCTTGGCATCTTAAACAAGTTTTAATATCCGAACAGCATGGCTTTATCAAGGCGAAGTCTACCTCAACTAACTTAGTAAGTTTCATAACAGACGTGGTTGATGCCGTGGACCGTGGCATTCCTGTTGACGCCATATACACAGACTTTAGCAAGGCCTTCGACAAGGTGGACCACCAGATCTTAATTAATAAGTTATATCACTGCGGTATCATGGGCGAGTTGCTGAACTGGTGTGCGTCTTACCTCACTGAAAGGTCTTCAGTGGTTGTTGTCGATGGCCTTTCTTCTGGGGCATTCGTGGCGTCCTCTGGGGTGCCACAGGGATCACATTTGGGTCCATTATTTTTTAACGTCTTTATAAATGACGCGAAATCATGTTTTCTGTACTCACAAATATATTTATATGCCGATGACCTAAAAATCACGAGACGGTTGGAAAACATTGATGACTGGCGTTTACTCCAAGAGGATTTGGACCGTTTTTCATATTGGTGTGATTCGAATAAAATGCAACTTAATGTCGATAAATGCAACTTTATACATTTCTCCCGCAAAAAGAGTCACTACTTCAATTCTTACAGTATTAATGATAACACGATACGCGAATTGAATGTTATTAGAGATCTTGGGGTGTACATTGATAACACACTTCGTTTTCACATTCATATTGATAAAATAGTAACCAAAAGCTTTAAACTACTGGGTTTTATAATACGCAACTGCCAAGACTTCAAACACTTCTCAAGCAAGATAGCAATTTTCAACTCTTTAATTCGTTCTACTTTGGAGTATTGCAGTGTCGTTTGGACTCCTTTCTATGAAATACACAAGAATCGTTTAGAGTCAGTCCAAAAGAGGTTTCTTTGGCATTTGTCATTTCAAAACATGCTGGCTAGAAAACTCCCTACTTATACTTCGCGATTAGAATACTTTAAACTCCAAACCCTTGACAGCCGTAGAAGAATTTTAGACTGTTTATTTTTGTATAAGTTAATTAATGGACTTATTGATTGCCCCGATTTACTAAAACAATTAAATTATAATGTTCCCTTTAAACTTGCTCGTACTTCCAGGTATCTACCTTTCAGGGTGAAAGGTTTTAGAACTAATTTAGGCCACTTCTCTGCCATGAATAGAATTCAATCCCAGCTCAATCATATGACACGTTTATCTAAAGCCGATGTCGATATGTCGTATTCACAACGTAAATTCAGATCTGTACTGACAGTATTAGCCTCCAGTACGTTATAGTTTGTTTTAACGTATGTGTATGTGTGTGTGTGTTTGTGTATATATGTATATATATATGTTCATACGCACAAGCATGTATATATATGTGCGGGTGCGTGCACACATGTGTGTGTATATGTATATACAAAAAATCACATAAAATCACGTAAAAAATCGCATATATATGTATATATATATATATATATATATATATATGTGATTTATTTACTTATAACATAATATTAAGCAATCGCGTTCTTGCTTTAACTTTTGTTACCAACGACTAAATTGATCTACAACATGCCGTGGCAGCCTTTAAGTAAGGCAACACTATGAAATGTTTTCTGTTGAAATTAGCAATATTAATGTAAGGTGTATGCTTTGTTGGCTGTCCTTAAATAAATAAAAAATAAAAAAATAA
>OX596211.1:16541188-16627339 GCA_951394215.1 Glyphodes perspectalis | reverse complement strand
TACCGCCGCCAACGAAAGACGCTGATCTTGCTCGGCTCGAGGAGGAGCCAGAAAAGAAGAAAGAAAACATAAAAAAGAAAGAGGATAAACAGTATGGATATTATCTAGACGACCATGAGCGTTTACGTGAGGACCCAGAGAGAATAGGGGAAGATGAGAGGATAGGTGAGGAGGAGAGAACTGATAATAAGGGTCGCGCGGACGACTCGGGGAGGACGGACGACAAAGGGCGTTTGGTGGACGACCCCGAGAGGTCAGAGAGCAGGCACTACGCCGACGAGAAGGAGAGGGCCGACGAGAGCGAGCGAGCAGACGAGGGGGGAGGGCGAGCGAGCAGACGAGTACGAGCGAACCGACAAGCTGAGCCCCAACGCGCGGATACACGAGACGGGCTACAGGAACAACTACGTGCGCGCCACCAACGTGCAGGTGGAGGACCCGCAGCCCGCGGTACCCAAGGTCAGGAGGAAGAAGGTGAAGGTCGCACAGTGAGCAGCCGCCGCGCCACGCGACCACCCGCCATACATATTTATTTAAATCGACACAATCTTATGCTATGTCTTTAACACACTAGCGAATCGTTTTTCAACAGTCATTCCCTCGAGACGTTCATCGCTCAACCGCTTTTAAAAAAACTTGTTCGCGCATGAGACAATCGGGAACCAACCTGTAAATAAGAGATGCCATGCAAAATACGGCCTCACGCTTATCTCAGATAATACTCAACGCATTAGTATATATTTTGTTATTGTAATGTGTTGTAAGAAATGAGCCATTAATGTTTTCTTTCATAAGTTCCGCTTCATATATCTTACTTTATAATGCAATTACTAATTTGTTAAGTATATTGCTGTAAATATCGATAAAAAATAGGTTTATGATTCCCAAGGGCGGAAGATCAAGGTTGAAAAACGATGCTCTAGAATTTGCTCAAGAATTATAGTTGTCTATATTGTATATGTTTAGTTAATGACGGCTTCTATAAACGCGGAGAGCAAACGGCCTGTGATCTAGTTGTACGGCATCGCAACGTTACCAGATAGTTTTATTATTTTTGTACTTAGTTACTTAGTTTAAGGAAATTGTACCTAAGTTTCTAATAAACGGTTTCGTAAATAAATCGATTTCATTATCAGTTCTGTCGATAACGGTCGGTGCGTGGAAATCGATCGAGGCACGTCGAATCGCGACAACGTCTGACGGGTATATGGGTGAAGGTCCTCGGCGCGAATTAGAAAACGGATAGAAACCGTTTCGAGATAGGGCAATGACCCAAATGCTGACAAGGCTCTCTTGTATGCGCTGCGCTGCACCGACAGTGACCACTGCTTTGAGTACCAACTAGACTTCCCGATACTAATGATGATTATGATCATCGAGAACATTCTAATTGTTCGTGTCCACGTCATGGGCTACGGCTAATTGATTTATTGAGGTGTTCAGTTCGCAAGCCAACCAACCAAACATGGAACTTGCAAAAGACGCTATGCGTAAAAAATCATTGATTTGTATTTGTCATATCTGATTATCGGTCAAACGAATGTTTTGCTATCATGTAAGATGTTTTTGATGAGAACGACTAGACTATTACATTTGCACGAAAAAAGCTTTTAAACAAGAATCCGGCCTTGCAAATCTCATACAACAAATGTTTGTTATACAATAATCGGTTCGGAATGCATTATCATATTTTATTATTTGCTTGCGTTGCTCTATTGGATTACGCTAAATATTGATCAATCAAATTGAAAGATTCATTAGTTCTCCAATCAAAACCCTGAACCCCATTGACTGCCTCAATTTAAGCTTGTGAAATACTTTATTAAAAACATAATAGAAAAGCAAACCAAAATGTAAACTGCACATTTTGTAATTGGTCTATCTAATCATAAAGTCCGATTTAGTAATTTATATTTGAAAATAAATATACAGTTGATTATGTCAACAAAAGGCGTGCAATGGAAAATTAAATAAAAGTATTACAAAGAAATCACAAGGAGTGGTGCAAATGACCCGCATCTGTGATGAAAACAGAGCCCCGTCTATTATGTTGTTTTGTGCGATTCATTCCACGACTTTTGAAATGGAGAAATAAGAAAAAAAACTGTTGCGCTTGTTTAGGAATCACTCGCAATGGCCCAACCGGGCCGGGCGCAGAAGGGAAATTGGGTTTACACATTTGTAACACTGGCTGGTTTTACATAAGCTGTTGTGCTTTTAGTGGATTCATTAGCAGAATAAAAAAAAAACAAAGTAAATGGAGGAAATAATGTTATTTAAAAAATTACATCGAATTTCTACATAATTATTTTTTGGCCCTAATTTGACGTCATATCAGATTGCATGTTATAAAACTAACTTGTACATAAGCGCACTTGAAGATATTCGTTGACATATACGTCATGAATCTTTTTGGTACCCTTTTATGATAGCGGTAACAACACATCACATAATACCTAATTTAAAAAAAGTAAATCTCCAGTTAAATGCAGAATTAAAAAAAATTAGAACGTCTTTAAATGTACCTAAAACTATACCGACAAAATAATATTGTACCCATGAATACAAGTGTAAAGTGTGTAACACACTACCATTCTGTATTAGCGTACGCTATGTCGTGAGCAATCAGTCACTGCACCACGGACCCGCGGACCCGCTACTTCAAGTGCAATCGCGGCGGCCGCCGCCATCGACCTTGACCGCGACCAATCAGCGGGCAGGCCGATTTCACCGCACTCGGAAGGCAACACCCGACACCTGATACCTGACGACATCTGTATACCGCTCTCATCTTTACAACCATCACCATCATCATATCAGGCGAAAACGTAGGCCACTGATCGTAGGCTCAAATGCGGACTACCTACGGGTATGCCAACAACCGAACCTGTATCCCAAGCACTCACGAATAACTCACCAGGATCTAGTACTCTTAGCGGGAACGTTCTTGTCCGATTTTGTCCGAAAATTTGAAGGTGGGATCCGCATCTGCGTAGGCCTCCCCCAAAGTTCTATTCGCCACGCTAAATGTTTGAATCTAAGTATAATTTACTATTAGAGGATATATAATATGGCTATGGCTTAAAAATACCTTTTAAAAACAATCTTGGATTTCATCGAAACCAATAATATCTCGACTTGACTAGAAAAACGTATTGTATTATGAACATGAAAGGTTACAAACATACTACAACGTTGTGAAATAAAAACTTAATCCTCGCTAGCTTGATCTCAAGACGGGGTACCCTGAAAAGAAATATGAAGAACAATCAGTACCTATTTGTTGCTTTTGTTATTAAATCATGTGTGTGTGTGTATGCGCCTGGGGCGGCGTGTGTGTGCGCGGCTCATACCTCTGCGGGCGGCGGCTGCGGGGTGTCGGCGGCGGGTGTGCTTGCGCAGCGACTGCGAGTGCTGGTAGACGGCGGGGGCAGTGCGCGCAGGCGTGGCGCGCGGCGGGCGGCGCGTGCGTGGCGGCGTGCAGGCGCAGCGCGCGGCGCTCGCTGAAGGCGCGCGCGCAGGCCGGCGCCGCGCACGCGTGCGGCCGCGCGCCGCTGTGCGCGCGCAGGTGCGCCGCCAGCTTGTTGGTGGCGAACTGCCGCCCGCACACCGGGCAGATGTACGGCTTGGCGCCTGCGACCGGGCCACACGTAGGCTGCAGACTTATTGTTACATGTATAAGGTTTCCCAGTTGGGGTAAACCGATATATTAATTGCAGAACCTAGGTCAGACTGAGGCGACAAACAACAAGGGAGTATACGCACTGACTAAAAGCAGCGGCACTTCTAAATTTAAAAATGAAACAAATCCACAAAATTAATTGACATGGCACATGACATGACAAAGTTTTATGTAACATTTGAGCATAACTTTAAGACTTATACCTACTTACTAATTACTAATACATAAGCTGAAGAGTTTGTTTATTTGTTAGTTTGGTTGAACGCGCTAATATCAAAAAATCGAAAAAATATTATTGTGTTGAATAGTTCATTTATCAAGGAAGGCTGTTTTATTTTTTGTCCATAATAATAAAACATTACGCAACGACAAATTAAGCAAAAACGCAGGCGAAACCGCAGACACAGCTAGTTATTGAATAAGAGTCAAAGATTCATATTATTTTTTATACATATATTAGAGCCTTTATTAAGTAGATCTATAAAATGTATCTACTCGTCATTGTAGAGCAAATAAACCATGCTTAAATTACAATTTTGTAATAGAAACAAAACACTGATCATGAAAGATTAATATTATTGTTTAATAACATTGACATAGTCTTGCAGTAACCCTGACCAAGTATTCAGTTTGGAAAATTATATTAAGTACGAAATTTATGGTCCGCTGGTAAAAGGTGTTTCTAATCAGGCCAAGACGGAAAAAAAAAAAAAATAATTGCTACTACAGAGGACAAACTGAAACACAAAGAAATTGGTCTGTTATACTAAATTTACCTGTGTGTATTCTAATATGGGCAGTCAAAGTATTTTTACTGGTGAATGTCTTGCCGCACTCCATGCACACGTGCGGCCTCTCCCCTGAAAAAATATGCATTTATTTAGCCATTTATTGTATCATCATAACATTATATCCTATTCTTAGTTGGTTATGCTTGGGTCAGTCAGTCTCGTTAAGAGAAGTCAGTTTTTATATTGTAGCATGGCAGTTGTTTCTTCTTAAACCTTTCTAAGTAGCTCTTAGACTGGGGAATCAGAAAAATTAGAGCATTACACATTTACAGTACCTAATTTGAGTGTGTTGGTTACCTTGCAAGGGTTTCCCTCACCACAAAACTAGTGGTTTGATTAAGAAACTATCAGTATAATATATGACTTATATTTGGATAACTCATGCTTTAGTTCAAACCACTGCATCATCCTTAATTTAATGGCAGAAGGTTTTAAAGAGTTTTAAGAATACATTTGCTTAGTAAAGAGCAAGTTTATGGTAGATGATGCTGACCGCTGTGCACCCTGAGGTGCGTGTTGAGGTTGGTGTTGGTGGTGAAGGTCTTCCCGCAGCCGGGCGCGGGGCAGGCGCGGCGGCGGCGCGGCTCGCAGTGGCGCCGCGCCGCCGCGCGCGTTAGCTGCCGCGCGCCGCACGCCGCGCACGCCCACTCGCGCTCGCCCAAGTGACGCTTGCTGGAACAATCATAATAATAAATAAACAATACATTCTCCAGACTAGAACACCAATTCCCTAGTTTCAACGTAAGCTTGTCCTGTGGATACTAGGAGAATGGATAGACATAACTAAATACGTTTATAAACATCCACGACTGGCTCGATGGCGCATTCGGTAGTGACCCTGCCCCATGCGCCAAGAGTTGTGGATTCGATTCCCACCCAGGACAAATATTCGTATGATGAATACTTGTGTTTGTTCTGTATCTGGGTGTAAATATCCAATATTTAAGTATATATTTGTAATACCACTGTTGATTCTGATATCCGTAGCACAAGTGCTTAAGCTACTTATCTCGGAATCAGATCAATGTATGTGATGCAGTCGGATATTTATTATTTTATTTATTTTTATTTATGACTTGAACACAAAATTTGTGTTTATTTAATTAGTAAGTAACAAAGGCTATATTTTATCCCCGTAGTTAAATTAATAAATGTCAGACCCTGACTACAAACTAGACATAATGCTAACGCAATATGATAAAAAAATAGTAGAACAGTTTTGGGTTTAGTAGAAGCAATGGTCAATAGAACATACCCAGGTCAATGCCTCTTCATTCATAAGTCTTTACATACACGCTCGTCGGCTCTTTACCTGACCTTTTATTAATACTTTACCAATCTGGTCAATTTTAAACTAAACAAACAAACAATCATAACATCACACCCATAATCCCCAAAAGGGTAGGCAGAGTCAAAGGGGCAGCATTTTAAAACTACATATAATTAGAACACTTGCTTGACAGTAAGCTAAAATATTGTGATGGAACTTGTTCACCAAGAATAACTAAGGATGTATGACCATGATTAAATTTGTCTGGTTTCCCAATAAATTAATTTTAATTAATTCCCATGAATTAAACGAAGGCCCGATAGGCAGTCACTTCAACGTATAACCAGCCTTGCTAAATCTTCAATCATGGTTGAGCAGACCCTGATGAAGTGCAGGACATAAAGCTATGAAGATGATGATGATGGTCATCAGTCATTGTAACTGTTCTTAAACACCAAACAGAACTAAATAAGAGCAAACAGGTAGAGCAATAATTATTAAGCCTCATTTAACGGAGCAAATTCAAGTATTTATTATAGCAGGTGTAGATACACCAAAATTAAAATATAGAATCAAATATAGCTTCTGCATTCATACTGTATTAAGATTTTGATGTTGATATCAGATAGTATACTAAATTGTCTAAGGGGACCCCGGTCAGAGGGTAGGGTTACCCAACTAAGTACAGAATATAGTGCTAGGAGGGTGATGATCAGATAGAATATTAAATTATCCTTATTCACTAGGATCTGCAACTAATAAGCATATTTGAGTACATAGTATGTAAAGTAAAGGTGGGTAGCTTACAGATGTAACTTAAAGTTGAATTTCCTGTTGAAGACCTTCTGGCAGTACTGGCAGGTGTGCGTGGCGGGCGGCGCCCAGTGCCGGCAGCGGCGCCGCGAGCCGCACTGCGGACACTTTGCCGCGTCCGTCTCGGCAGGCGCTGCCGTCGCCACCGGTTCCTCAAAATCATCCTCAGCAATTTCCGCTGCCTTTTCAATAACCTCAGGCCGTATACACTCAACGATTCGACTCTCTGACTTATTGACAGCCGCACACAAGGCTTCTTCGTCACATTTTAAGTCACTTCCAACATCAACAGAATCGACATTAGTCTTCAAATCACGCTCTGTAATTAAAACTCTCGAAGACAGTATCTGGTTCGAACGATCACATTTATTCAAGAAGTTAACAGTTGTATCTAGCTCTATTAGGCATTGGGAACAGATCGAAGAAGGGCCAGCGTCGTCTAATTCGATTTTCAATTGAGTTTTGTTTACTAATTTCTCGTAAGGAGAAGAGCCTTTTATCTTACGAAATAATGAAAATAATGTGTCCTGTTGATGGAGACATATTCTACAAATATTATCGACCATTACGTTATCCATGATACTTTTAGTACCTATTTGATATTTAACTATTATTACACTATCTTTGTTTGTTTACAATTATTTTTCGCTTGTTAGGCTACCTACTTCCCCATATGAGCATCAGTCAATGTCAAACTGAAGTTTATTTTTTTTTTTGTAAATTTACTGGATTATGTGTAGCAAAAGCATTCATAGATAAATAAACGCTAAAAAAAGTATTTTAAAAGATTATTGAGGTGATGGTGAAAAAAGATAAATATATTTCTTTCGATTAAAATATAGCGACACTAAATATGTGATAATATCGATAGGCTGTGTTTGTTTGGATAAGGAATATTTATTAATAAATATACCCAGTAATTTTTTTGCTTACACGTTTTATTTTTGTCTATTTTGCTCTTCTCTCAAAATTGAATAACCCGATTATGTATCGATTTTGTTGAATAAATTAAAATCTAACATCGCTCTTTTGGTTAGACATTAACAAATCAAAATAAGTAACATAATACTATTTACTTTAAACACGACAATTTGATGATATAGTAGGCTATATTGGTTCTAAATGTTGTTAGTCAGACCTAATAAATAAATAAATGTAACCAGATTTCTAGATCCGATAAGAACAAAGATTCAGATCAGATTAAATTTATATTTTAGTTAAATAATATTGAGTTTTTGAAGGATTCTTGGAAATTGATTGTTTTTTAAGTATCGTCCAACTCACTCATGTCGTTACACAACACATTACAAAATAGTGGATAAAGTGCTAGGACATTCCGAAGCACGTACATCCAATAAAGTTTCCCTAGATGGAGCAACAACGATCAGCTGATAGGGGCTGCGTTAGATCAGGCGCATGACGAAGCGGGCGCGAGAGTGAGAGCTAAGGAAAGTGATCGTGTTCGGTAACGCAGGACGTGCGCGGGCGCACCGATGTCCTGCGACAGGGGCGGACTGCGAAACATGTCCATCATTGACTTTGTTATGGAAATTATATTTCTTTGGTATCCGATAAGTACCTGAACCTAATCTCGCCATTATCATCATTCATAGAGATAGACAATCCAAATATCGATAAGCTCCTTAAGCCACATTCAGCCAAAAATTTTATTCGGTTTGATGGAAAATTGTAAAAAAGCAGTGACAAGTGGCTAGCTTGTCTTCTACGTAATCACAATTCCAGAACTTCATGCATAATTGGTCCTTTCACGACATGCTAGGCAAGAAATACAGTTGGTACATGCCTATTGTGTCCCAGGCCCATAGGGAAAGAATCTCTAATAAAAATTAAAGTAGATACATATCTGATATTGTCCAATAATATAACTTTTTGAAGTAAACGTTAGTGTGGAATGTGAAGCATAAACACAAACCGTCTTACCTACCAACTTAATTAAACAACTGCTAGACAGATGTTTAAGTTATTTTGTGGTAAGACAGAAAATGTTTAGGTAAGATCTCTTATTCTCCGCTATGAGGCGGTTAAATAAAAAACAATATTCATTGGCTTGACCGTTTTCATTAATGAAACCTAACAAGGAAATTAAATTCTAAATCCGTCCCCGGTGTCACTACTGCATTGGTACAGTTTCTCCCTATTACGTTCTTGATCGATTGGTATGCGCACGCACACCCATGTTACAGGAATGACGGCACTGCTACGTGACAGCGTTGCACGGATTTCGATAACATATAATACACCTTAATACAATAAAATAAGGATCACTTTAGCGGTTACTATCTAGGCTAGTTTGGATACATTCATTTTGTTAGTCGAAAGCATAATCGCGTAAGGACGAAGTTCGTAGGGGCGTCCGGCTTCCCCAAGTGAAACCTCAACGCCAGCTACATACTAATGCGAAATGTTCTAAGTTATAAGTATGGGTGATGGCTCCGATGGCACTCGGTTTCTGAGTGGTTGTTGCACTGAGCAGGCGACCGTACGACATGAGACTAGCCGCCGTAAGTATCCAGGAAATGCCAGTGAAGTGATCAATGGAGTGCAGTGAACTTAGTGTTTAACAAGTGTTTACATTAAAATGGTGCGTGGTGTATTTCAGATATCGTTGCTTGTGACCGCTTGCGCTTGCCTCGCGCTGGGAGATGTCGCCCACTTGAAAGCAGCCAAGGCGAAGCTGCTTGGACGCGTCAAGCATCACAAGCGGGGCATCTTCTCCTCCGTGCCGCCCTTCAAGCTCGGACATGACATCCCGCTGGTTACTCACTCCCTTGTGAAGCCTCTAGTGGTGACGTACCCTCCGACTGCCGCCGTGGCCGCTGTGAAAGTTCCATTATCACCTCCTTTAGTTCCGCGCTATCCAATTCACGGACATAAAATTCTGCCACATCCTCATTTCGGACCCAAATTCCCCCATCAACACACAAAGACAGTTTTATTTCCTAAACCTGATCATCACTTCCACCATCATCACCACCATGTTCCACCGAAACCGGTCTTGCCAGCTGCGCCCGTGGTCCCGGCCACTCCTCTGGTGCCAGTGCCCCAGCCATCACCCACAGTGCTCCACCCTGTTCCAGCTCCATCTCCATCTGTGTTCCATTCACATCCTGTGCCTATTGCGCCGCCTCCAGTGCACTTTCCTCTCAAACCATCATTCCCAATTGCTCCCATTCAACCAGCATCAGCTATATCCACGCCAGTCTTTCCTTATGCTCAACAATTTCCCTATGTAATTCGTCCTGGAAATGCAGTGCAAACCTCATTCTTCGCCACTTATCCCCGATATCCTTTAGTCAACTACCAGAATCCTTTTGTACCGCTGCCTTTACCTGCTCCAGCTGCCACATCATTGGACCAAGTGCTGCTGAATAGACCTCAATTACACTTGATCCCGCAAGGTGGACATGAGGTCCTGGAGCACGCTCATCCAACTGTAGTGGAGTCTACGCAGACTGTTCTGCATCCAGCTCAAGCGGCTTTGCCGCAGCCTGCCCTGCACTTACAGCCAGCTCAGCCGACGGTACATTTGCAGCCGGTACAACCTACAGTACATTTACAGCCTGCTCAACACACATTGCACCTTCAGCCTGCTCAGCCCACTCTTCATGTGCAACCAACGCAGCCAGCGGTAGCTTTGGACCATGACGGTTGGTCCCCGGTTCCCACACAGCCTCTTCAGCCAGAAGGACAGTTTCTGACACCTGGTCAACAAGACGGACATTTCCACCAAGAGGGACACTTTCATCAAGAAGCCCAGTTTCCGCAGCCTGTTGACGGGCATCATTTCACCCAAGAACAAGGGACACAGATCTTCGAGCAGCACACAGGATCTGACCAGCAATACCACGACTACCAACACCAGTTGCAGCATCATATACAGCAGCAGATTGAGCAGGCGCAGTACGAGCAACATCTAAACAACCAGCATCAACTAAACCAAGAATACGGGGCGCCGCAGCAAGAATACGCTCAGCCGAATCACGACTTCTCGCAGCAAAACCCTGATTTTGCGCAGCACGCCCACGAGTATGCTCAACACGTGCAAGAATACGCTCAGCACGGGCAGGAGTATGCTCAAACGAACGAGTACAACTTGCAGCAACAGCCGGCGCAGGAATACGGGGTTCCTCAGCAGTTGGAAGGCAGAAGTGCGGAGGGGGAGGGGGACGGCCAGAGGTACCACAATCACATCCCGCTGGGTCTGCAGCCGCCCATCGACCGGCCACTTGAGCACTTCCGGTAGATGGTGCACATGTGACTTCAGGCTGTGTCGTCAGTAGCGTGCAAGTAGCTACCTCGTCGAAAATTGTGATATACGGGATTATTGCTCGTAGGCTTACAGAGGAGAGTTTCAAAGAGACCTGACCAAAGGATTTGTAAATGATAGGTATTATTGTTTTCGCTTCACGTCGTTGACTGCACATATAAAGAATAATATTAATTAACATTCTGTTATTATATGAATAATTAACATTATTAAGATTACTGTTCTACACATTTGAATTTAAATCAAAAGTATTTCACTTTTAAGGATAAATACTTATTTTATTGGAAAAAAAATTTGAATGTACACCAAAATTGTAGGTATATATATAAGCCAATGGTTATTTTCAAAAGATTATTTTGCCTTGTTAAACTTATGTATCTCTACATACTTATGCCAAAATGTATGAATTTAACTTGCTAGCTAATCAAAAGTCGTAACTTATTTTACTCTTCTCCTCTGTGTAGGGTACTAACATAATAGTTTAGGATATTGTATATTTTAATTTATTTATTGTTGTGTAAATAAATTGTAATACTTTGAAATTTACTTGAAGTTATTTTATTTTCCTGGTCGATCGGACACTTCCTACCCTTTCGACGATTTAGGCATAATAATGTATGTACAACAGTTAAAATGCAATCAGTTATTTTAATAGGTAGGTATATTCATAACTAGAATAGACCAATTACTTTAACCAGAACAGAACAATTGGAATTTTTTTTTCGTCTCATGTTTGTGTGGGATTTAAAAATAATGTGCCAACTGTGTACCTACCTCGCCTCGCTAGCCACTTGTCAATACTTTTTCACAATTTTCCATCTAACCTAGCCCAATTTTATTTTTGGCTGTATCTGGTTAAAGGGTCTAGCTGCCCCTTTGACTCTGGCTACCCCTTCGGGGATCACGGGCGTGATTATACGTATTGTACGTATGTTAGATGTGTCAATACTCAATATTCTCATATCATTCTTCTATCAATCAAAATGATCTCAGTGCCAATTGTCCGTTAAATGCCGGCACAGTCTAACACACGCGGCCCATAAAGCAGCCGCGTGTGTTTCGCAAGCCACATCCGCGTTGGGTGCGGTCGGTTGGACGCCATCGCGCCATGTGGCGGAATACGTCTACCATATTTACGAGATAGAATGCTAAAATGTCCTGCCACTTTCCTATTTCAAACCGTCACTTATTTGATATGGCGTTTTTCTTTATTCGGTTAAATAACTTCATTTATGCTATTTTTCCTCATTTATATTTTTCTGTTAACAGGAAAGTGGAATACTTTGATTCAGAATAAATTTAGTAAAATTAATTATGTACATACGTAAGGATATTGCATAATATGGCTTAATCACATGACTGGTATACCTATCTAACGCTTTAATCGATAATAGATTTTAAGTAATAATTCTAAATAATTTATGTAGGTAAATTTGTATGTGTGTTCTAGTACCTAGAAATCAATCGAGATGTGTGAGGAACAAGATTATAATAATTACTATCTCTAAATAAACCTACATTATACTTAGTTATTATAAGATATAATTATGTCGTGCATAATATTCTGTTTCTTATAGCAATTCATTATTTTGAGGAATAATATATGACTAATATTGACTCTAAGGAAATTTGGATCTTGTTAACGCTGACCGAATATATTGTTATCCAGTCGTTGGTTCGTTACATTAGAAAATGTTAGTGAAGGAAAATGCAAGCTCGTCACCAGCTCAGTAGTATGATTAGGGCGACAGCCCAGTTGGCACAAGGTTTCAGCCTTCACGCAAAAGCTTGCAAGTTTGATTCCTGTACTAGGTCAAAAAGTGACTGATTTTTTTTTTAAATAGATCTGGGTGTTTGTGGTGCCTTCGATGATTTCCATAATCTATATATTATTAATACGTGAAGAAAAAACTTTGTACCCCTTTTTATGAGAATTACTCGGACGGATAAGTATGAGATTTGGCACAGTTAAAGTTTATACAGAGACGGAGTGCAGAAAGTAAAAATACAACTTCATAAGCAACTTACTTCGGAATCAGATCAATGTATTTATTTATTTATTGCAGTGTCTCGTTTTTGAGCCCTTAAACACGATTGTGATAACTTTAGGACCATGTTGTAGACCCCGACGTATATATACATCCTTATGTATTGGACAAGGTGTGAACCCTAGCTTATGTATGTGATTAATAGATATGGGCCGCACGTGTGCCGCCGCCGCTCGCCCCTCACTTTAGTACTTAGGTATAACAGCTTAGTACTTGAAACTTGGGACCTTAACTGATTGATGATTGTCAATGTATCGAGTGGTGGCCAATTGACGTCAGCGTCATCACGTTGATGGCGAGGGATGGATGTGCGACGCTAAATAAATGATAAATTGTCCAGACTGACACACCAAACTAAGCTTATGCTTGTGCTATGGATACTAGGCGAACGGATAGACATACTTAAATACGTTTATAAACATCCATGACTCCAGTACAAATGTCCATGTTCATCACACGAAACATTTACCCCTAGCGGGATTCGAACCCGCGACCCTTGGTTTCGTGGCCAGGGTCTTTGACCACGTCATCAATTGCAGTAGTCAACGTGTACGTAGTATATTATTATTCTATGCTACTACTACTATTGAATGTAGGTTTTACAGTAGTACCTAGTAGTGACGTATACGCTCTCTTACACAAAGGAACTAATATACAATGGCACAATGTAAGTATATACCGAGTAGACAAGCTCGATGGCGCATTCGGTAGTGACCCTGCCCCATGCGCCAACAGTTGTGGGTTCGATCCCCACCCAGGACAAATATTTGTATGATGAATACTTGTGTTTGTTCTGTGTCTGGGTGTTAATATCCAATATTTAAGTATATATTTGTTATGCCACTGTTGATTCTGATATCCGTAACACAAGTGCTTAAGATACTTACCTCGGAGTCAGATCAATGTATGTGATGTAGTCTGATATTATATTATATTATGTTTTTAGTGCGGTAGTATCTCAATGGATAGGAAAGTTCTCTTCATGCCATTAGAGTTGTTTTTAATGTGACCGTAGGTATACTTCTCTCATGTTTTCGTTAGTTCGAGTTACATAATCGACCATTAAACTTTTCTACTTCCATGTAACTGTAAATTTAAAATAAGTGGGACAAGAAAGATTGCCTTTCCCGGTATATCTGATAACGCGTAAGGTACAGTTGATGACGTTTCGTTGAGTAAAAATAACATTGGAATCGGAAGAAATACACGAAAATTTGCGAATTAACAACTGTATCTGTGGTCTACTAATGTGAATTTATCTCACACAAGCAGATCACAGGCACATATGGAGCCAAGTTATCCAAGTATCGAAGTCGGGTTTCCAAATATGAGATAATAAAGACAGATTAGAGTCTATTAGGGTCATAAATCACGGGTCTATGAACGCGAGTGAACGTTTGACTGCGACTGCGGCTGCGACTGCAACTAGCGACATGACAACCCAAGCGACCAGTGGTGTGATTAATGTCGATGATTGTGGCTCACCCAGCCAGCTACTGATCCGACGAGGTAACTACTGAGTACCTGCAACTGAGTAATTACATACATAACATCACGCCCATAATCCCCGAAGGGGTAGGCAGAGTCAAAGGGGCAGCAGGCCCCTTTAACCACATTCAGCCAAAAATAAAACCGGGCCGAGTTGGAAAATTGTGAAAAAGTAGTGACAAGTGGCTAGTTCGTCGCCTACGTAATCACATACCCAAAACCCATATACTATTAGTCGCCTTTTACGACATGCTAGGCAAGAAACACAGTTGGCACATTCTTTTTTTTGTCCCAGATCAACATGGGACTTCATTTTTATTATTTATTGAAATATTAACATTCTGCACTCCGTCTCCATATAAACTTTAACTGTATCAAATCATATACTCCTCCGTCCACGTAATTCTCATAAAAAGGGGTACAAAGTTTTTGCTTCACGTATTAATAATATATAGATTATGGAAATCAATGAAGGATCCACCAACACCCAGACCCGAAATAGGCAAAAACCTTTTTATTATATTTTTAAGTCCCAGAACAACATAGGACAGATGAGGAATTATGTAACAAAATTGCTGCTCTTTTAACTCTGCCTGCCCCTTCGGAGATGACGAGCGTAATGATATGTATGTTAGTACTTGCAGGAGATGTAGAGGATAACGCAATTAACGTTCAGTTGTAAAAATGAATGAATATGTGCTCCTTGACGGGTGACTTCTTAATAATAGCACCAAGTGTTCTACCTTTGCTTTAAAAGGCATGTTATGTTTTTGAAAATAAAAACACTAGGTATTTACGTTTAGTTTCAGATGTTTTTGTATTTTAAGCTTGATATGGATTCTACGCGAAAAACATGCCTAAAGGTAGGTTTTAAACTGTCTCATAAATTTTCCCGTTGATGCAAATGTTGTCTTTATAAGATTTCTGACATTAAAAAAAAACTAATCTCGTTTCATTAAGTAAGCACTATTTTTTTATATGCAGCCGATATCAAGTTGACTCATGTTTTCTAGATTATTCTGCGCCGTAGACGTGTGGAGCGAAATGCACGGTCCGTTTGTTGCCCAATAGGTAGGACACAATATTTATAAGTATCGAGTTCCGAGCGTAAGGTGAGAAGGGCCGGCTTTCTGCGGGGAAAGATTGCGCGGTCCATATACTGACCTAGGTTCTGTAAGCAGATTGCGTAACTTAATGAAATTGCTTTACGGTCGTCATAAGGCACCAAGACTTTTGCACGGAGACAATCTGTTGTTTATGCTCTATGTATACTTCATAGTAGGATATATCCTATTTCTCATCATCTTCCTAGCGTTATGTCCGTTGGGTCCGCTTAGACGATGATCCAGGATTTAGCGAGTCTGGTAATTACATTGAAGCGACTGCCGATCTGACCTTCGTAACCCTAAGATAGGGGAACCAGACAATTTTTGGACCATGGTTACAAATCCAAAGTTATTTGAATTTGCAGGTTTCATCACGATGTTTTCCCTCACCGTCGAGCTAGTGGTATAAATACGTACATAGATTTGAAAAATTCAGAGGTACGTGCCCGGGTTTGGTCCCGCACTCCTCGGTTAAGAGGCGCGTGTCCTTACCCTTGAGCCACCACCGCTCCTAGTAGGATCCTATCTCTATGAATGTATAATTATGTGTTATTTTATTACACTTTTTAGAAGAAGGTACTATTTTCCTATACTTAGATAAATTATAATATTTATTTAACACATTTATGACGACTATTCCCTCTAATAATATCTATATGTTTAATGTTCAATTATGATTTAACGGATTTGGTTGACATTTATTAGATAGTTTATTTAGTTATTTATTGATGCTTTAACTAAATCTATATATATATATATATATATATATATATATATATATATATATACTAATAATCTATATAAAAGGAGAAGTTCCCACTGGCATATGGACGCACGCACAGCCGTAACCGCTAATGGTAGAAACGTGATTTTTTAACAGTTGCTTTAATTCAAAATGCAGACGCACACTAAGAAGTAATTTGAAAAAATTAAACTTCAGAGGACGAAACAGGGGTTGCAAGTTTTATGGGCAATCTTTAATTTAGCAACGATTTTAATAAAACTTGAGATACATGCTACTAAATATTTTTTTTTATAACGTGTCATGGTTTATTGAATTTTATCCTCCAAGGGATTAACCACGCAGAAAACTTAATCCTCACTTATATTAAAAATTCTCTTTTTTCAGTCTGCTTGTTATCTGTTCAAGTTGTAACCGCTGGATATACATTTGGAATGTAGGGACTTTAAGCCATGGGGATGGACATAGGCTACTTTTGGTCGCGATAACCGACATCCACGCGGGCGAAGCCGCGGGCGGAAGCTAGTTTATTATATTTCGGATTATTCGGAAAGCCATACCTACAAATGAAATTAGACCACAACGAATTTTATTCTACTTGATTAGGAATATTAAATAAACAAATATCGAACAACATCAGATACAATGATTTAATTCCATGACTGGCTCGATAGCTTATTCGGTAGTGACCCTGACCCATGCGCCAAGAGTCGTGGGTTCGATCCCCACCAAGGACAAACATTCGTGTGATGAATACTTGTGTTTGTTTTGTGCCTGGGTGTTTATATCCAATATATATGTAACACAAGTGCTTAAGCTAAGTACTTACCTCGGAGTCAGATCAATGTATGTGATGTCGGATATTATGTTAAGTAATGTTGGATAGGACACGGTCAGCAGTTAAAATCTTCTTTGATACAATTTTGTTACAAAAGGAATTATTTTTTATATCAAACATTATATAATAAATTAATATGCGCACTTTTGTCCAGTCACTCAGTCGTGATCGAGTAAATCTAGATTTAAAACCAATACGGACATATGTACCGCGGCCCATTTGCATATTGGCCTGCAGAGCTAAACACATTATGTTATGATCAACACTCGTTAATCAACAGAAACAATAGTTACTTCAACCTTCGTGATCATGAAACGTTCGAAAAGGAACAAATATACTTGGCGGTACAGTCGTTAGGGCATTAAATTCTGTGACCATATGGTTATTTATTAAGCAATCACGTTATGTTATAATTTACCTATAAAATATAAGTGTTGGCAGGGCCGTTTTTAACCTATTGGAGGCCCTGGACACATTAGGAAATTGATATATCGTTCAATAATTAATATCGATGTTCTATTAGTAACTAACTAAACTTCACGCCACTTCCCTAGCGGGGTAGGCAGAGAGAACCGAACGCCATATGACACGATCCTTACACACCTTCTATAAGTAATGTAAAAGACTAAGGGGCCTCTGTGACGCGGGGGCTCTGTACACGTGACCAGAGTGCTCAATATGTAAAAAATCCGAATTGTAAATAATTTCCTATGACATCCAGACATAGGATGACAAGCAAAGTCTAGATTATAATAAGACATTCATAAATATATTGATTTATTATTTATTTATAAAGTAAAAAAAAAATTGGTCCTTCAAACCCGATAATATTCTCTCCAATTATTACATAAACCTACTGTCACAATCATTACTTGACTTATAATTGCCTGTATTGGTGCCATTATATAATATTTTCTATTTGAAATTATTTAATTGCAAACCACATGGACAGGTGAACATGCGCGCGACGTTCAAATTGGCGATAAAACCGCGCGGCCCTCTGTACTTTAGGTTTAGGTGTTAGGCGGCCTAGGGGGGCCTAGGTACTTAAAGCGGCCGCGAGCCCTTCAGCTCATAGTGCTTGTTCAACCCTCCAGCGACACACACCAAGCAAAATGAAGGCTGCTGTAAGTGAATAAAGACTTAATAATTAATTCCTATAATAAGCTGGTTTAATAACCATACTTAATTAACCATAACCATTACTTAACTAATCTGAAAGTTATATGGGTTGTTATAGCCATTATTTGCGAAACTGCGTATGTGCTACGGATCTAGATAATTAGTTCACACTTGGTATTTTTTTATATAAGTTTGCACGCCCACGCTGTTTTGTTAAATCCTTAATGTGTCGGCATTTATACCAAAATAAAATGTTTTTTTTAACATGTAGTCAGTTTCTAATTCCATTTTTGTAAATGGCAATGCTGCATATTTGATCGCTTTGAATCCTTACTATTTATCCTTAGAACTAAGTACCGTAAAAAAATTAAATTCAGTATTAATTTATGCTTTTAGTTAACTCGTTAACTCCTATTCATTCTGAGGATTTAGAATTAGAATATTATACATTCCATTATTTTACAAAACAATCAAAATTAACTTAGGTACCCCTTATATTAATGTAAAAATACATTTTCCCGGATTCCTAAGTGCAATTTCCTCTTAGAGTCTTTTGCGTAGTACCTAATTAATCGTTATCTATATACTAATATTATAAAGCTGAAGAGTTTCTTTGTTTGCTTGAACGCGCTAATCTAAGAAACTACTGGTCCGAATAAAAAAAATATTTCAGTGTTATATAGCCGATTTATCTAGAAAGGCTATATGACATTAACTATAAACGCGGGTGAAACCGCGGGTACAGCTAGTATACTTTAAATGTAAACATATAACTGTAGAATAAACACACGGCGGCGAGGGCGGCGCGGCCCGCCTCAGTCACGAATGCGCACGAGTACGTTGATGGCCCGTTAACAATCACCTAGCCTGCACTTTATATCACTTATCGAGTTTAGTACAGCCTGTCCGAGACATTAATGTATTTAATTTTGAGGCATTAAGGTGACTTGCCTTGAATTGAATTGCCAATTTTCCGGAGGTTTTTAGTAAAATGAAAATTGGCAAATAAATTGCTTAATTATACCTACCTGTTTCAAAATACAGGTTGCATTTGATTTATTTTCTATTTAACTTTGAAAGTTAGAAAATTGTTTTTATGACTATATGTTTTGTAAGAGTATCGAGTTTCTTGCCGGTTTCTTCTCGGTTGAATCTACTTTTTGAACCGGTAGATATTGATCTCATTCTGACGATTTATAAGTGCTTTTTTGAAGCCTACGTAAAAAAGACAATTTCATTTCATTCAATGTTTGTTGCCTAGTTTATTTTGCCCCCTATTGTCAAACATTTTTTATACATTCCATATTTTATAAAAAAAAAATTGATATTCAAAAACTATATTCAATTCAATTTACATTGTGTCTATTTTTTAAATTATATACAGTAGAATTTCTGACATATCGGTAATTTTATACATTATTTCGATAAAATTGTAGGTGAATTTAGTGTGTAGAGTCCTAAATTATCTCTCACTTCTATTTCGTCCTACTAAAGATCATAAATTAAAAGGTTTAGTCAATCCCTTAAGCTATAATTTTACTGTCTAAACCGCCACAACCATAATTCGCTGGCCAGTCTGTAAAGTCTGTTGCCCGCGAGTTCCCACGCCTATTCGCGTCGATGCATATACGATACAGGCCTGATAACAGTCAATATCTGAGGTTTCGCAATCAAACACGGCGCCTGCCTCTTGGAACAATCGTTATTGTAGACTTGTCTTTTGTCTATACAAACATCAGACATTTTTTATGTGACCACGGAACTAAAATGTTTGTGCTTTCTAAGTACTTTGGGCTTGTCTATTAGCGATGGTTATTTGGGATTTTATGGATTTTCGGTTTTCAAGTTCGTTTTTGAACTATCTAGATGTTCTGGAAGACTGTACCTATGGTTTCTGTGAAATATTTATTCGAAAATAGTATTAACATGTAAATACCTAATTTGATAGTATGGCCTAAAGTCTTAAAACTATATTTTATATTATTATTTGACTGGCTCGTTGGTCGAGTGGTCAGAGACCCTGGCCACGAAACCAAGGGTCGCGGGTTCGAATCCCGCTAGGGGCAAATGCTTCGTGTGATGAACATGGACATTTGTACTCGAGTCATGGATGTTTATAAACTTATTTAAGTATGTCTATCCGTTCACCTAGTATCCATAGTACAAGCATCAGCTTAGTTTGGAACTAGGGAATTGGTGTGTCAGTCTGAAAGATTTATTATTATTATTTATAGATTTTATTAGGTACCTATTAACTACTTACAATCTTAATTTCTAATGACAAATTATAAACCACATAACCTTTGCACGTTCACTGAGCTGTGATGAAAAAAATATCCAGTTTCTCATCAACTTCGTTAACAATGCCGATCGTAAGGCTAAGTTATGTTAAGTTAAGACTATCTTGTTTGTGTATTATTGGTGTATAATCATACATTAATATGGACTTGAAAAACCAACATAGAAGCAGACCGATGCTGATTGCCTTCACTTAAAAGCAAAAAACATTTGTAGCAGACCAAATATGCGGCCGGTAGTAGTAAACTTGTGATAAAATAGTAACTTGATTATTGAAGTTTGCAATATAAATCAAAATTAGAAATCAAGCCACTGTATCATCATAAAATCAAACTGAAAATTAACTACCGTTGCCTATCCGTTCAGTGCTTTACTATTTATTGCTATTTAAAGTAATATATTTTTTCGGTTTCAGCTGTGCGTACTCCTTCTGGCTACCGCCCTCGTCTCCGGCGCGGAGGAGAAGAAGAACGAAAAGCGGGGCGTGCTCGGCCTCGGCTACGGCTTCGGCCACGCGCCGCTCGTGGGCGGCGGCTACTACGGCCACGGGCTCGGCCTGTACGGCCACGGGCTCGGCGTCGGCCACGGGCTCGGCTTCGGGCACGGCTACAGCGTGGCGGCGGCGCCCGTCATCAGCCACGCGGCGCCCATCGTCAGCCACAGCGTGTACAGCTCCCCGGTGCACTACGGCGCGCCGCTGCTGGGCCTGGGCCACGGCTACGGCTTGGGCCACGGCTACGGCTTGGGCCACGGCTACGGCTTGGGCCACGGCTACTTACATTGAGGTTGTGCTCTGAAGGCGGTATAGTGCCAAATTAGTAAGCTTGTGCGCTTGGTGTGTTCTTTTCTTTAATATTAAACTCTAAAATATACTTTGTGGTTTTATTTGCAAGTATTTCCTTATGTACTACTAGCTGTGCCAGCGGTGTCACCCGCGTTTATGGTTAATATTATATAGACTATTTCCGTCATACATGATTTCTATGTAACTTTAACCATTAAGGCTGCACACGCGACGGAAGCTTAAAAAATTTAGTAACTTCTCCCGTTTTCCCAACATTTCCCTTCACTACTATGCTCCTATTGATTGTAGCGTGATGAAAAGTATACTATAACCTGTCCAGGAGTATAAAGAATAATTGTACCAAGTTTCGTTAATCCGTCGAGTAGTATTTGTTTCTATAAGGAACATACAGACAGACAGACAGACAGACAAACATTTTACTGATTGCATTTTTGGCATCAGTATCGATCACTAATCACCCCCTGATAGTTATTTTGAAAATATATTTTATGTACAGAATTGACCTCTCTACAGATTTATTATAAGTATAGATGTAATCAATCAAGATTTGAGACACTCATGGAAAATTTGTGTATCCACATACATGGTGCATGCAGAAGGACTGGTAGAGTCCACATTCGGAACAGCAGAAACTTACGCAAGATTGCTTACTTACTTACCCTGCAAGAAATTTTCCCTCGTTTACTTAGTCGCGCAAGAGGGCGCCGCCCATATCCTTAATAATAAGCAAATGATCTCAACTCGATAATTATATACATTACACATTAGGCCGTGATTACATCAGTGCGCCAGGTGTGTTCCAAAGGACTAAGTATATAAATTATCTGTAAACGCAAAAACGAAACGATTTTACAATGTTAATAGCATTATAGAAATATTCATATTGAGGAAATGCATCTTTGAGCTTGCAATTGTCGAGACAGAATAATTTTGCAGTTTGACAGAATAATTTGGAATGACTCTGTTTGACGTATGTGAATATTATTAAACCAACATTATAGAAGAAACTGCTCAACTTTAAACGACTATTATTAAGCTTTGGGTAAAGAACAATGTTTGGACTTTCTATAGGTTAATCGGTCTACAACTGGTTCTGATCGGCAGTATCCCATTAAGAGTTGCGTATCCTGCGCGAGACCCATGTTGTAGCTTAAGCTTTAGGTTGTCGCAACCGGAAACGGGCCCCGCCCGGAAACCACCCTTGCGCAACGCTCGGGTGGAAATGTCGGCAGGTGTCGAAACTGCGCCGGCGCCGAATTAGATTCTGCGGAAACCTGCTCTCGGGGACGACCTTACATGGCGAGGGATAGTCATGCAATCTGCAGGCTTAGCTATTTTTATGACACTGCTGTTAATTTTGTTGCAATGAGCAATGAAGGGCCTGTGTTGGATGAAATGGAATGATTGCAGTAGGTACATTAAGCATTAAAGAAATAATTTATTCATATATTAAACATGCAGACTAACTTTTAGTGATAAATCAACCCTACGTTAAAGCTATGCTACTACTTTGCAGCATATTCTTCAAAACAGGCATTTTTTATCTATCTATTACACATTTTGTGTAATAATAGTACTTTGAAAGCATACAAAAATAACAAACGGGCGGTTATTTATTTATTTACAATATTTTAATTTAAATACCGCTTATTTGACTTCAATACTCATAGCCTATCCCATTTATATATATAATTATAATTTAAATTTTTTATTTCTCTCTGCCTACCCCGCTAGGGAAGTGGCGTGAAGTTAAGTTAGTAAATTTTTTAGTTTATCTCCTAATTCAGTCTACATTATGGATGAAAGTGAAACGCCGCACTCCTGTTTACATTTGTTTACAAGCGTTACTCCAAGCTAATCAACAAGCCACTGTTCCCATATAAGACAAATTTAAGCTAAGTCAAATGCATCAAATGTTGCTTAGTGGATACTAAGCAACATTTGACGCGTAACAAGCGACGCTCAACAAGCTCGGCAACATCGCATAACAACGCGCGACGTCGCCATTACTACGCGCGGCGTTGCCAAATGCCATTTTGTTGAATAAATTGTCAACGTGGACATAGTATAATACGACGTTGTTAAACAAAGTGCCGCATTGCCGCAGCCACAATATTGTGCAACATGTTGCGCGTCAAATGTTGCTCGATGGATACTTGGGTTTAATCGCTTCGTGCCGCAACGCGCGGTCTGCATGCGCCCGCGCCGCTTAAGGGCGGGCGTGTCATAGCGACCCGCAATTATTCACTTTGATGCAATAAGCTCTTATTAATCGCCATTAATCCTAAATACTATACATACCTGATATAATAAATGACGCTCCTGCGCCCACATTAGGACTATACATAAATGCAATGCATAAATGCTGCTATAAAAGGACATTTTATTGGAATGTTAAGTAAGAAACTGCATACTACTATTTAATTATTTCAATATATATACGAGTCTATCATAATATTTTAGTAAATAGTTATGTAGGTATGATATTGTTGTCTATCATCACAATAATAATAAAAACAACACGCGCCTTTTAACCGAGGAGTGCGGGTTCAAACCCGGGCACGTACCTCTGAATTTTTCAAATCTATGTACGTATTTATACCATTAGCTCGACGGTGAGGGAAAACATCGTGATGATCTGCAAATTCAAATTTGGATTTGTAATCATGATCCAAAAATTGTCTGGTTCCCCTATCTTAGGGTTACGAAGGTCAGATCAGCAGACGCTTCAATGTAATTACCAGACTCGCTTAATCCTAGATCATGGCCTAAGCGGACCCCGTCTAAGCACGGGACATAACGCTAAAAGATGATGAATTAATCATAATGATAAGATTTTTTTTTAATTATCTTCAATAATAAATACACAAACATAAGGAATTTATCAATGTGAAATCAATTATTCGATTTCGCTCATTTCTTTTAATTTGTCATCCGCTATGCGTCTGTGGGGCAAGCAATCTCGCTGATAACTGCATCGTTAATGCGGTATAAAAATAACCATAACGCTTCATGCAATAAAAAATGTCTATTTATGGACATGTCGCCGAAGCGTTGACGAAATTAAAAGTGCCCGTTGATCGCATTGAGATAGGCGGTCGGCGGGCGGCGGGCGCGCATCTGCTTTTTAAATTAATGTAAAACTTGTTTGCGTAAGTGATGGCATTTGGTGAAAATGATTTACCTACTGACTCATCGCGACTCATCGCGGTCCCACGGTGGGTCTTCGGAAAGTAGCGGTATAAATAAATTGGATATAGGATTGGTTATATTGCGTTGTGTGTGCCATATAAGAAACCTTCTCACAATGGACGAGATAAAGATAGATTCAAACATAAGATAAACAATTTTTGTATTTGGAACTTTATTTAAATCCAAAATTTTCGAACATCATGTCAAATAGTGAAACAACTGAATAGCTATACCTACTGATATTATAAAAAGAAAAAAATTGATTGTTTTTTTGTTTGCATTGATCAGGCTCCGAAACTAGTGGATCAATTTTAAAAATTCTTTCACCAAATGAAAGTTACATTATCAGCAAGTAATTTACGCCATATATTCCCACGGGAAAACGGGAACAGGAGCTGCGTGGGTGAAACCGCGGGACGGCGCTGATCTTCATTAATTATTGTGTAATAGTTTTAAAGTCAGTCTAAGTTTAGCTTATCACTAAATAATTCGTGAGTTTTCGATGTCTCTTCAAAATACTCTATACACGTTCTTATATTTTATGTTTCGGAAATAATTTTCCCATAAATTAACTACGTGACGGAAATAAATAAAAAATACATATGGTGTATACTCAATTTCAAAATGTGTCCCATAAACCACATACCATTTATGTGCAGACTGGATATAGTCATTTCACATAGAACAATAAGTACATAGATATGATCTATGGTGCAGTACACCTTGGAAGTGGGTTAAAAACCTCGTCCGGAGTAACCATGTCAACGTGGAGCTAGAAAGCAACAACACCTGCGCGCGAGACCAGCCGCGTGCGCAAGGATATGAATCGGCTTGTAGGGCTGCCGTCTGTACATCTGGACTAATATTATAAAGCTGAAGAGTTTGTCTGTTTGTTTCCTTGAACGCGCTAATCTCAGGAATTACTAGTCCGATTTGAAAAATTATTTCAGCTAGCCCATTTTAAATAAATATAAATTAAATAAATAAATTCTTAGTTAGATAGCCCATTTTAAATAAATATAAATTAAATAAATAAATTCTCCAGACTGACACACCAATTCCCTAGTCCCAAACTAAGCTTGTGCTTGTGCTATGGATACTACGTAAATGGATAGACATACTTAAATACGTTTATAAACATCCATGACTCGAGTACAAATGTCCATGTTCATCATTCAACATTTGCCCCTAGCGGGATTCGAACCCGCGACCCTTGGTTTCGTGGTCAGGGTCTCTAACCACTCGACCAACGAGCCAGTCATATTTATCAAGAAAGGCTAGGCTATATAACATTAACCGTAAACGCGCGTGAAACTTTGTTTTAAATACATACATACATACATACAAACATATCTCCACGGTCGTAATCCCCGAAATAGTAGGTTTTGAGCCAAAAAAATTTAATTTGTGTTAGGTAGAAATATAAGTGAAAAAGTAGTGGAAAGAGACTAGCTGGTTGCCACTGATATGATACACCGATTTCACATTAGACGTCTTTTACGACATGCTGGGCAAGAAACAGTTGGCACAATTTATGTCCAACATAGCATATTTTACATAAAAACGAAAATACCAAGAGTATGAAAGTACAATTGATATTGGTAAATTATGGAGCGTCAGAGACAGAATAATTGAAAAAAAAAACTTGTGATAAGAAGAGGGCGAAAATAATGTAATTTGACAAAAAAACAGATGGACTTTTTAAAAATATTACTTGAGCATAAACTGATGAGCTTTAAATGGGTTTAAATATAGTTATTTAAACCCATTTATAATTATAAATAAAGCTGAATTAATAAGTAAAGCTGAATGTGTAAAGGGGATAGCTGCCCCCTACCTCTTTGGGGATTAACAGGGGTGATGTTATGTTTTGTATGTAAAAAAATAAGTATTTTTTGACATAAAAATGACCAAAAACCTTAATGGTGGTCAGTTGGCAGCCCTAGCGATGACGGCACTCTTGCGCAACCGGCAATGCGCGAATGACAGCTTGTTCTGCTTAATGTTCAAATTACGCACATGTTGTTTTGTTGTTTTCGTAAGCGCTTTTTACCAAATTCGGACGCGGAATGTTTGAGGAATCTCTTTGATGTTCTCACCGGGTGGTATTTAAATTAACTATGATATTTTATTTATACATATTCTCATTCAAAATATTGTAATTAGTTAGAAGGACAAGTTAAATACATTTATTTTCTTAACAAGGGTCTGACCTATGACTCAAGAAATAATAACTAGAACAGCCTTTAGCAGTTTTATTCGATACAAGTCTGAATCTGAACTGAACTCTTAAATATTACAACACTGAATGACTGAATTATCGACCTATATCTATCTGATATAACATATGTAAGTTAAATAATACCAATAAGTTGCGTGAGAAGTTAAGAAGAATATTTAAACTGATTGGTATCGTAGACAAACACTCGCACTAAAAGACATCAACGCGTTAGCGCGGAACATTTCTATCAGAACATTTTTTTTTTCTGCTAACGAATTTGTCCTTAATTTAACGTGCATAAAATGAAACGGCTTTTATGATTTTATACTTATACAAATAAAAATATTGAACGAGTAAACCCGTACATTTGCATAGTTTTAGGTTTTTAAAAAAAGTCGTAAAAAATTGTTTTTACGACATCGGCGACTTATGTGACCTAGTTTACATGTTATTGTAATTAGCTAATTAAACTTAGTGTTGAATAAAGACTATGACAAGTGACACCTCTTATCATTTCATACATCTACAATAGCCTTTCGGCACTCACGACAACCTGTCAAATAGACAAGCTCGATGGCGCATTCGGTAGTGACCCTGCCCCATGCGCCAACAGTTGTGGGTTTGATCCCAAATGGGTTTGATGGACAAATTCGTGTGATAAATACTTGTGTTTGTTCTGTGTCCGTGTTATTATCCAATATTTAAGTATATTTTTGTAATACCGCTGTTTATTCTGATATCCGAAACATAAGTGCTTAAGCTGCTTACATCGGAGTCAGATCAATGTATCTGATGTAGTCTGGTATTTATTTTTATTTATTATCAAATATATAGTTTGTGGGTGTACTGATACCGTACATTATACAAAATATAATATAAATTGTATGTATTATTACATATTAGGCTGATGAGAGATGATATGAGAAAATTATTTGCTGGCGACAAATATTATTATACAGTTATTTAATATGATACTAGCTTCTGCCCGCGGCGTTGCTCGCGTGGCACATCGATGAAATATAGCTTATGTATAACACATAAGCTATGGTTGCTATATAAGCTATCCTTATATCCATCCATCCATTCATACAAAATTTCGCATTTATAACATTACTAGCTGACCCGACGCACTCCGTAACGCCCCGTTCTGGGATTATCAATGCCCATTTTATTTTTATTTTCCGCGCAACTTTTTTCTTTTTTTTCCTTTTATAAGAACCTTCACTTGATAATAACAAATACAACTGAAAAGAATAAGCGAATTCGCTGAAGCCGTTCTCAAGTTATAGCATGACCAGAAGAAATAAGGGTTGTTTTTTATAATAGTATAGATATAGTGTGTATAGATTAGTAAAATTGAGATCATTGCCTAGATAAAAGTTCATAATGTCCTGGCAAGGAGCTAATCTAACCCTCTCAAACCCTGATGGTGCTCTTTACGCAGTGACTAAAACCGAAGGGCCCAAAGGTCAAAGTCCCGAGCAGGTCGCCGCGACAAATGCCAGCGAGCCTCACCCTGACCTATGGGCTTCCGCGGGGATTGCGATCTGCTGCCGCGAAGGTGTCGAGACTAATGACCTATTAATGTCTCCGTGAAGGGTGACCGCCGCTGTGGCCGTCTGACGGTGATGAGCAGCCATCGGCACCAGTTGTGATGGGTATCTCGTGTGATTGCCTGCCAAAGAATCATTCTACATATGTCAAAACAATATAAACGATCCAGACTTATTAATTATATACACTAAAAGCCACAATAAAAATACAGAAAAGAATGTGCCAACTGTGTTTCTTGCATAGCATGTAGTAAAACGCGACTAATGGTATATGGGGTTATGGGTATGTGATTGTGTAGGCGACGAGCTAGCCACTTGTCACTACTTTATCACAATTCATCACAATTCATTCATTCAATCCATCTAACCCAGCCCAGTTTTGTTTTTGGCTGAATGTGGCTAAAGGGGCCTGCTGCCCCTTTGACTCTGCTTACCCCTTCGGGGATTATTATGCTCTCCAATTAAAAAAAAAATCCTTAATATTCTAAATAGATACCATCGCTATGCCGCAAAGATACGTCTCCGTTCCTTGTTCGTAGTTGCAATTGCGGCCAATCTATTGTTTGCTCCAACTGTAGATATTAGATAAGGGATCGGAATGGCGTGTGACGCTTATTATCAGAGCGCTGAGGCACAGGTTGACATTTCAGAAATTAACGAGCGTCAGATATATAACGAATGGGGCTAACATTTATGTAATACAAACAATTAAAGCGTTTTATTGAAATCCTGTACATTATTGAACCACTAACGCAAATGCGTCGTAGTCATCTTTGACTATAATTTATGATTTAGTAGGTATGTTTATCACAATAACAGTAACGAAATAATTAATCGATGAAAACTGTCATTTTTAGTTTTATTAAGACCGGTTATCTTATTCTCATACTCGTTTATTCGTTACCTTCAAATTTTAACTACGAGTGCCTGCGTGAAAATATAGGTTTGGATGTTATTGCAAGCGAATTTGCTGATAAAATAAATTAAGCGCTTGTCTTACGGACAACAGAATTTAATCCGTAATAGTGAGCTCTCAATAATATACTTATATTTGAAACTGTTATCTCAAATATAAGTATATTATTAAGAGCTATTTGAGCTACTTGAGACTGTTATTTAAAATATAAGTATATTTTTGAGACATCACACATACTTGTGTTTGCTCTGTACCTAATACAGAGAAACTACAAGTATCATACAACTGTTTTACCCTGGGTTTCCACCCAGGACTTATGATTAATAAAGGATACTTAAGAACCAATAAGTCTGAACAAATCCACAACGATAGACCAACCCATAGTTAATATGTCTATTATTGAGTACTATATCCTTTAAAGTAATTAACTTTATTGGCATCCGTTTATCGGAAGCCCTTTCTACTTTGTACATAACACTGTAATTAGATTTAAACGAGTTTTCGGTTCTTATGATATTTTTACCCTTGAATGGGCCCATGGAAGTAGCAGACATAATTTGATCGATATGTCGATACCGCCATAAATTCGGCTCAGTGTTTCGTCACATTTGCATCATTTGCGACCAGTCCCCGCAGGGACAGACCGTCGTAGTTCTCAGGGATGACCCTTGCGCAACCGCATTTGGTAGTTAATTCATCTGTGGTATATAAACCTATTCGATATTGTCCACGCTATCATAGTGACGAGGGCCCTGACGACGACGACGATATGAAACTCTTTGTAAGTATATTTTTTGTTAGTGGGTACCTGTTCGTTCACTTGTACGTGGTGCACGTATATGGATTAACTCCATCGAGCGAGTTATAGTTTTGATGTTTTATTTATAGTTTTTAAACATATCTATGTCAATCCATTTTGATTATAAGGAGTAACAGGGTTTGTATTATGATAATGATAGTATAGGCGTATTACGTTCGTACTCGTTCATGAAGTGTTGTAAATATTTTTGTGCAACAAAGATTTGTGCTGTAATATTTATGGCGGTATAAGTTGTTCGTTTAATTTTACAATAAAATTTCTGCGATATTTATTGGACGCAATAATAAACTAGCAGAAACCATATACTATATCGGGAAGGAGAGTTAAGAGTGTCCATTATCCTTCAATCTTCTTACGTTATTTAATCTATTTTCATATTTAACCTTAAAATCACCGATTAACTAGAACATTACGAAGTCTTAATTTCACAAGTTTTATGTAAACACAGTTCTTCACGAGCTAATTATAAATTCAAACAAACAAACGCAGCTATGCGATAAGTTCAATGTCGCCGGCTGCGCGCGCGCACGTTCCTAGGCAGCCGTGGTTGAAAATGATACAAACACATTTTTCGGACGAGATGCGCAATGTTTGCCCGCGATCGACGATCTGTAGCGGTTTAGCAACTACGAACTAGATCGATGACTTGACAAAATTCTGATGTTGGTGTCTAATGTTTAGTCAAGTTATGTATTTCACGATGAATAATGATATTACTACACATTTTTATTAAGTTGAGTCTCATGATACTTATTGACAAAAGATCAGTTGTAGGTACAGAAACATTAAAATTAAATTTCGTGAATAAATTCCATACTATAGGATCACTAATTAAATAATCTATGTATCTACTTTCTATGAATTATCAAATCGCGTAGGTCAGATCAGATTTTGTAATTGATTGAGAATTATGTACGTATTCTATGAAGTAGGTACTCCATTATGTACCTATGGTATTCAAATAAATATTTGGTAGAATAAAAAAGTTAATAACGAAGCCATTTTGTAATCGAAGTCAAATAATGTCTTGGGTTCATGTAATTATTCATCGTATCAAACACTATTAACGTTCAATAATAACTACATTATATAGGCTCCAATAATTGTTATGGATCGTTTGTAATATTGACATCACATAATACCGTATTGTAACTCTCATAATTATAAATTTCATTTCATATAACATCATGCCAGGGGGCATTGAGAAATGCGGATAAGCAGAGGATATTATAAATATTAATTACTTTACATATAGAACCAACATGAGTATTTAATGACAGTTTTTACTTTTTATTAACACTTCATTACTGGAATGGCGGCGAGCAACGACGAATTAAATTCGATTGAATTCCTCATGTCGACTGTCGACGACCAACCGTCCGCCATATTCGGAGTAATAACTGCACTTATAAAACAATAAACTGAATTCGTGAAATATAATATTTTTGACTTGTTTAAATAAACCAGAACAGATTATCCAGCATGGAAATTGGGCAATGAACGATATAATTACAACATATTATATTCAAACATCGCGTTGACTTCGCACGGGGCGCGTACGCAACCCGCACCGGGACCAACATTTATCAAATAATAAAATAGGTATTTGCAATACTTACGTCGATTTTGATTTTCATAATACAAGTAGGTTCATAAGCGATTTACTTAAGAATCAGCATTTCGTATGTGATTATGTCTGTTGTCTGATCAACTTTAGATTATGTATGTATTATCACCGTCTTTATGGTTCTATTATGGTATGCACAGGTGTGCACATTGCTGGCATTCGCTGCCGTCGCTTCAGCCGCTCGCGACAAGCGCGGCATCTACGGCGAGCCCGGGGGCCTGCTGTCGGCGCCACTGGTCGCCTCGCCCGCCCTGCACTCCGCACCGCTGCTCAGCTCGTCCTTCCACTCCGGGCCATCGCTCCATGCCGCGCCACTCCTGAGCCACGCCTCGCTCCACAGCCACTCTCTGCACTCCGCTCCACTCCTGAGCTCTCACGCCCTCCACTCAGCTCCATTACTTAACTCTCACTCTCTCCACTCGGCTCCACTGCTCAGCTCTCACTCGCTCCACTCCGCTCCGCTCCTAAGCTCTCATTCTCTTCATTCTGCTCCTCTTCTGACCTCTCACTCTCTTCACTCTGCTCCACTCCTTAATTCCCACTCCCTCCACTCTGCCCCACTACTCAGCTCTCACTCCCTCCACTCTGCACCACTTCTTGACTCCCATTCACTTCACTCCCATTCTCTCCACGCCGCTCCACTCCTCAGTTCTCATTCTCTTGCTGCACCTCTGCTTAGTTCCCACTCCTTTCATTCCCCTCTTAGTCATTCATCCCTATCGTACGCTCACTCTGCCCCAGTCTTGAAGTCCTACTCCTCTCCCCTTGTGCATTCCCCCCTTCTGACGACCGCGGTGGTCAAACCTGCCCCATTAGCTTACTCCGCCCCTCGGTATGCCTCAGGATGGTGAACGATTAAGCCAAATAAATTAATTTTAAACTGCACAATGTTTCATTGTTGATCCACTGGTATTAAAGACTGTTAAAGTTAACGACGCAGTTATCATAAGGAATGATAGGTTTTGTTGAGATTGTTTGCATGAATTTGGGGTTTAATATTGTTTAAAAAAACTTTAGCAATGGTCAAAATTAATTTCCCATAAAAAAAAAATACTCTAGAAAATGTACCTTTCGGAAAAATAATACACTACCTTTAATTAAAATTATAAATTTAGTACATATTAAAAAGTATTAATTTGAATACACAATAATTTAAAAACCTCGATCCATTGTGCTGCGGAATAAGTAGAAATGTTTAACACATCTTGTCTCTAATAATAACATTACCTAAGTTCTTCAAACTACTTGAGTCACATTTTAGTTACTAGTTGAAGTGGAATCTCTGTATTATAGACCTAATGAATAGATTATGGAGATAAGAATTAACCTCATTCTTAGACTAAACGCTTTTAGATAAGTTTCATTATCATACAATCACGTCCGTAATCCACAAAGGGGTAGGCAGGAAGGGGGAGTCCAGTTCAGTCAAAAATTTAGTTCGGTTACATAAATTGTGAAAAAGCAATGACAAGGGGCTAGCTAGGGGACGACCCCTACGTAATCACAATTCCAGAACTCCATACACCATTAGTCGCCTTTTACGACATGCGCAAGAAACACAGTTGGTACTTATATTATTTTTGAATCCCAGACCAACATGGGACAATAATAGTAACTTAATAGATAAGTTTAGTTTCTAAAATAAACATAAAATTGTAACCTTAACATTTTAATAGTAAATATTAACATTAAAAGATGAACATGCTACGAGGAATTGTGAAATGCATTTTGATCTGATTAATATTCTAAAGCCATAAATGTAACTATACGTCATTGGATTCCGGTTTTACGCTAAGCGGATTAGCAGAGCATCTTCCAACGTAACGTAACCTCGTTTTTGATGAGCTTGGTATATATCAAATATAATCTCATCAAAAACATTAACATGATAAATGCGTATCTCGTGACTTTTTGACGTAATATGTAGTTATGAAGAGCTAAGTTTGTTACTTTAACTTTAGTTTAGATTTTTTTCTTTTATCTTTCATTTCACGTGGTATCATAATTGCTACGTACTGAAATGAAATGGTATTCAGATACGGTGCACAACTTAAGAAAGTGTCTAATTTGTCACAAGCCCCGATGTGTGCTAGCTTTATAGCTATCGACAATGTTAATATTTAATGCTTTTTAAAGTTTCATTGTTTAACAATTACTTATAAGGAGATTATTTTTTTTCCTGTTTGAAGAATCACAATAATTGTCAGCGTTTAAGAGTATTTTTATTTTGGTGATGATTAAAGTATTGTTTCGGTCCAAGACGTAAAATATATTTTCAAGTTTTATTATTGACTTAGCGCCAACACTGTCGTGCCGTCACATAAGGTCATTTACCAGAGCATCGACTCGAGTTGGGCAAGGAGACGCATGACATATTTACACCAATTGCAAAACTATGTCTGTTATGATTTAATTATATACATATATAGTTTATGCAAATGTAATTTATTTATAGTATTAACAAACATGTGTATGCATTTTATTGGGCTATATTAGCAATCAAAGTTAGTTGAATTAATATGATAATCAAGCGTGGTAAATTAATGAGATTTTAACAGGTACCTTTAAACTACACTAACCAAAATTGTTTTGTATAAATAAATAAATATCCCACAACATCACATTCATTGATGTGACTCCGAGCTAAGTAGCTTAAGCACTTATGTGACAGATATCAGATTCAACAGTGGTATTACAAATACATACTTAAATTTTAGATATTAACACCCAGACACAGAACAAACACAAGTATTCATCACACGAATGTTTGTGTCCTGGGTGGGGATCGAACCCACAACTCTTGGCGCATAGGGCAGGGTCACTACCGAATGAGCCATCGAGCTAGTCAAATATGTAAGAATCGTTACTCTTCCTTACTCATAGTAGTATTAGCTATGGCGTTTGTTTATATGACAGTAGTTCTCTGAACCAAATCAATTAAATTTTTGGCTTAATGTGGTTTAAGAAGCGTCTTTGGACTTCGTCTACCCCATAAGGGGTTACGTGAAGGTAGGTATATACGCAAGGAACTATTTCTGTCTGTTATATCTTCACGCCTAAACAACTACATTGATACGTTAAAGGTTTGAACCTTAAGAAAGGACTGTCAGATTTAGTTTATCCCGGAAATTATTACAGAACATTCGGGAAACACCATGTTCTTTCTGTCGTCATCATCGTCCTAGCGTTATATCCCGTGCTTAGTCTGGGTCCGCTTAGACCATGATCCAGGATTTAGCGAATCTAATAATTACATTGAAGCGACTGCCGACCTGATCTTCATAACCCTAAGAAAGGGGAATCAGACATTTTTTGGATCATGGTTACAAATCCAAAGTAGCTTGAATTTGCAGGTTTCATTACGATGTTTACCCTCACCGCCGAGCTAGTAGTATAAATATGAACATAGATTTGAAAATTCCAGAGGTACATGCTCAAGTTTGAACCCGCAACCCTCGGTTATGAGGCGCACGATGTTCTTTCTGTAACAGACCGAATTCCAAGCCGACGCAGACACGGTAAAAACTTAGGTCATAACATCGGTGACGGTTGCATTTCGAAATAATATTTATACTGTAAATAATCTTCAGCGCTACATTGAATGTGTGATACAATTACTGTATTGACAGTAGGTATTACTTTAATTGACACAAAATCATCTACAGAACACAATTTTACGCGACACAACCAGCTAGGGTTTACTGAATATGTCGTAAACAACTCCATATTAGATATTGAGATGCCCACGCGATGTAATCAAATAATCAGTAGTGCATATTATGACGAGTCGTCAGGACCGCTGAATAATATCACTGCATCCGTGCGCCGTATATAAGGTGCGGAGTGGCGGAGCGCATCACACAGGAGTGCATCCTGCACCGCGACGCACCGACATGAAGCACATAGTGAGTCACACATCATCTCGTTAGTCTAAGATCAAATGTACAGTCTCCTCTCTCTACTATTTTACTTTGCTTACACATAGTTGAGGTTTATTATTGTTAAGAAGAACAATCCAGGTCTATTGGCGATGCAAAGATTATCCGCGCGCCTCTAGCGGCGAAATTTAAAAGTTGTCTAAGAACGACACTTGCTATTAAAGTTGAGGTTAATAAGTTTAGACATAATCAGATGGATCACGATTACATACACCGCCCTGAAACCTGTTGATAATAAAATGAGAAATACGTAATATTGTTGCGTTACTTAATGTAGTGCTTACGGAGATTCGGGAATAAGTTTTCATTTGTAAATCGTAATAATTCTTCTCCAGAATGCATTGGTTTCGTGTATCCTGCAGACGCTTTAATTATATCGACTATTGGCAACATAATTATTGTCTCGTCCAGCCACAGCGAAGAAACAACATAAATCTGATCTATACTTATTTAATAAATAAACTTTTCCGTGACGTAAATTGTATCGAAAACTGACAGTGTCATTCTTAGACAGCTTTACAAACTTGACACTCGAGGCGCTAGTTAGAATCTTTGCATCGCCTGAGAACTTATTGAATTGACAGCCTCGTTGGGTTTGTGAAAATTCTCGGTATGCATGGGGTGCAGTTTTCCTACACTGGAATACATTTTAGAACATAGATATTTGTCTCGGGTCTATGTAATGCGTTAATGCTAATTTCTATTTCACTTTTCGTCACCAAAGTCACATGTATATAAGTATATAAAGCTTAGGGAATATTGATCAAGTAGAGATCTATCTATTAAGGCTAAAAATATTAGCGTTTAACGTTGTTAATAGAGAAGGATGCGGACTACCTACCTCTCCCGCATTGACAGCGAAGTATGATTCGTTTAACTGACACCATACCAATATTATAATACGTAAGTAATTTCGCCTGTAGTTTCCCCTCTATTTGTTATATGTCGGATAATACCAGTATCCTACGGATAATACTAATCCTACTATCCTACTAGTCCTACTAATATTAGAAATGGGAAAATTTGTTTGGATGTGTGGATATTTGCAACTTTTTCCACGCAAAGACTACTATATAGATTTAAATAAAACTTTAAAATAATATAGGTCATACACCTGAATAACATATAGGCTATGTTTCATCGATGTGCCACGCGAGGCAAGCCACGGGCAGAAGCTAGTTTTGTATAAATTAGCTCATATTTTGCAGCTTGCAGCTTTCGCCCTGATTCTGGCGGTAGGCCTGGCGTCTGCCGGCTTCGCGCACGGCGGCTGGTCGGCTCCCTCCTACAGGCGTGTGTACGTTGCGCCAGCCTACTCGCACGGGCGCGGGTGGCCTAGTTACCGCAGTGGATGGGCCGGCTATGGCAGTGGCTGGCCAAGCTATGGAAGTTATGGAGGTAAGGTTCTGTGCGGCGGAGGTAAGGTACATCTTGGCTGATGTGAGAATTTCGGTTAAGCCTCAAATACTGTAGAGTTCAAACCGCCAGGTTGCTGAGACGTCAGAGACTATACGCTTAGTGGGTGACAGGTCTCAGCTAAAAAAGGCGGTGCGAGTCAAGTTCTAACGCCTATATCCAATTGATAGTCATCGTGAGTCATCTCATTATATGCTTTAACTAAGAAAAATGTAACAAACATGCAAAAATAAAAAAAAAAAGGCTAAACCACTACACAAAGCAAACAAGTATCCTCACAGCCTACTTGACAGTAAGCCACATATTAGCAGGTGCCATAAAAAACCCTTTTTAACGCATACTTTAACTCACTAAACTTCACGCCACTTCCCTAGCGGGGTAGGAAGAGAGTACTGAACGCCCGTACTATAGTCCCTAAGAATAAAATATAGATTAAGAATAGAATAGAATAAATGTTTAAAATTTTAATTTTTATTTGGCACATTATTTTGGCACATTACAATTAATTACGGAAAAGTTTAACGAAAATAACGATTCACCCCCAATTTTAATTTCGTTTCAGGCTATGGAGGTTACAGCGGGGGCCACGGCGGTGGATGGGGCAACGACTGGTCAGGTGTCTGGTGGTAGAGAAGTCACTCGGCAGGAGGCTAGTACATTGACGAACGTAACTTCATATGACTAACGAGGTTTCATCAAATTCACCTGACTCTACTTAATTTAAGTATATTTCGTATAAGATTACATCGCATAATTAAATATTAGACAAACTATCAACCAATCCTATAGATAAGCATATTGACATTGAAAACACGGACTAATAAAAAAAGTAGGACTCCGCGCAGTTAACTAGACGTTTAGGCATCTGCGGAGCTCCAACTTGAACGCAACTTACATCATATATTGACTCATAAGCGCTTCTTTGTGATATCTGGTATCCCTAATTCGGACTTACACCCATAAGCGGTGGCTTCACTGTAGCATGATAGCATTGAGTCCTTCTTTTTTTACTAGTCCTTAATTGAAAATAATCATGTACTTAAATTACTTTTTGCTCCAACCAAATCTTATAATAATATTACAATAACTATAATAAAATGTTTTTTCATAAACACAAGCACCGAGTTTATTGTCATCGTTGGCTAATCCTTGCGCTCAATGGCATCCAGTTTCTGTCACAAAGTAAAATGACTGGAAACTTTTATGTTTCGCAACCGCTATCCTTGATCGGAGTTACATATAGTGCCCATTCGAATCTAGGTTTTTACAAAATGTCCCACAAGTCTGACCAGTCTTTGTGTCATGTGATCCAGTTATGCAATTAATTACTTGTTCACCGACTTTTTGTTTTATGTTTCATACTGTGATATATTGTGTTTTACTGTAAAATGTATACTAATAACGTTGTATGTTTAATTCTAGCTTGAACCATTGGGTACTTCTAGATTAGTTCGAATTGATGACTTATCAAATAGTAAAAACAATATGACGTTACCCATATTGACCTTTTAAAATAGATTCAAACAAATTCGAGGACAAAGTATGAAATTTATAGTGGATGACAATGTTCCATATTGGTCGATTGTGTTTTTGTGTAAAATCTATTTTTGTCAAATGGACGTTACCTTATTTAATAGTTAAGATGTTTTGAAGTTTAGTAAACTGTGAAATACACTTAATTTAAATGTACTACTATGACATTCAAATTAAACTTTACTATTGTAGCATTTCTAATAAAACCTAATCTATCCTCTTCTCTAATATGAATTCAAATCCTAATAATAATTTCACAGACAGCAATACTTGATACTAAATAATTGGCCAATAGAATATTCATTTTGGTCATTCGATGATCGGCAGTTGAAGGACTCACACAAAACGAAATGTCAAATGTATAAATGGAGCAAGGATCCTCGCCAATACCGCCGATGCATATTAATAGAACATAAATAAGTACCGCATGTAAAGGTCCCAAACTCCAAGTTAAACTTTAATGCCTCACATACATAACTGCCAGGCGAAAATAGAAACAGAGCCATTTAAATTTGTTATTCAAATAAGCAGCTAAAACGAGGATATGAGAGACGTTTACTGCCCGCAAGGGTATTTGCATTTTATTTGTAAACAAGCTCACAAGCGTTGCTTTACACGTGAAAAGTCCAGCCAAGGCAATATTATTATTTATTTATGTAAAGTTCGAAGAATAACATATAAGAATTACTCAATTAAATGTATAAGTATTTTTTTATTTACTTTGTACATACGCGTACATATATAACATAGCTACTTATCATCACGCCTATAATCCCCAAAGGGGTAGGCAGAGTCAAAGGGGCAGCAGGCCCCTCTAACCCCATTCTGCCAAAAATAAAACTGGGCTAGGTTAGACGGAAAATTGTGAAAAAGTAGTGACAAGACAAGCTTGTCGCATACACAATCACATACCCAAAACCCGATATACCATTAGTCGCCTTTTCGACATGCTAGAGCAAGAACCACAGTTGGCAAATTATTTTTAAGTCTCAGACCAACACGGGTTAGTTGAATTTTTTTTTACATACGTATTATATGCAAAATTAATCAATATATTACGACTGTAATATAATCAGTACACAATATTACTTTCGGGTTATGATGTTATTATCCGAGAGAAATAAACTTTATTGGCTTTAGGCAAGTACACATACTTCTGGCAGTGATAACAAGTAATAAGCATTCCAAACACAGTAAAAGTTATCAATATTCGACTTAGTTTTTTCCTTTTTATTATAAAAGCTGCATGGTCTGTGGCGCAATATTCTCATTGTATGCAGTGTGATTGAAATTACTTTCTTGACTGGGTAAACGGTATGCAGCAATATGGTTATTTATCTGTATTATAAGTTTTTATTGTATGCCCACCGCAGGACCCGCCGGTAAAGGTCATGGAATATGGGTATTACCAGAGAAAATGCCAAGTCAAAGTAATGGATTACGTGGCTGGTGCAACGACGGGAGACCGTGACTTTTCGGATTATGCAATTTGAGTAACAGGAATGTGATTCGAGCTGTTGAAGTAGCATGTTGAAAATTAGTTATACTGAATAAACTTACACTCATCTTCCTAGCGTTATGTCCCGTGTTTAGATGGGGTCCGCTTAGACCATGATACAGGATTTAGCGAGTCTGGTAATTACATTGAAGCGACTGCCGATCTGACCTTCGTAACCCTAAAATAGGGGAACCAGACATTTTTTGGATCATGGTTACAAATCCAAAGTTGTTTGAATTTGCAGGTTTTATCATGATGTATTCCTTCACCGTCGAGCTAGTGGTATAAATACGTACGTAGATTTGAAAAATCTAGAGGTACGTGCCCGGGTTTGAACCCGCACTCCTCGGTTAAGAGGCGCGTGTCCTTACCATTGAGATACCACCGCTCAACCGACTTAACGGTGGTTGCAACAATTCTTGTAAACAATAACTTTTTTGATACAAAAATAACTTAACAAGTTCCACGCTGCGCTAGCACAGGATAAGCCCGCCCATTAGAAAGCGTCGTGCGAGTCTGCGCGGCGCCGGCGCCACGGTCAAGGTCACGGACCAGCTGAGCCCCCTCCTGTCGCCTGCTTCGAGACGCTTACGTCACACCTACTTAAGAGAAACAGGTATGTACATCACTAAAGAGATGGGGCTGTTCTACTTTACTTGTCTGTGGAATGGTCTTGGGATCTGCTATCAAAATTATCCTTTGAAATACGCCAGTAATATCAGATAATATAGTTTGTTTTAATAGCGATTATGAGGGATCTTTATGACTCAGTTGTTGAAATTTTGGTAGAAGTTTAAAAAGTCTTTGGTTTCATTATGACTGGCCCGTTGTTCGAGTGGTTAGAGACACTGGTCACGAAACCGAGGGTCGCGGGTTCGAATCCCGCTAGGGGCAAATGTTTCCTGTGATGAACATGGACATTTGTACTGAAGTCATGGATGTTTATAAACATATTTAAGTATGTCTATCCATTCACCTAGTATCCATAGCACAAGCATAAGCTTAGTTTGGAACTAGGGAATTGGTGTGTCAGTCTGGAAAATTTATTATTTATTATAATTTATTTATTTATTTCATCCTAGAACGGGTCAATGTAGGGGAAAACAATAGTATAAATTGGGTCTCAGTTTTCTGCTTAACCCATCATTATTTTTTTCAAAGTTTACGTATAGCACTAGTTTGACACTACATAAGTATATTTACCAATACATAGATACAATTCAGTAAATAAGTTGAATTTTACTTTTCGTACACACATACATAATGCCACGCCTTTTTCCCATACGGGTAGGCAGGGATCACAACCTTCCATTTGCTACGATCCTGACACATACCGAACTTTAATTTATTTTATACTAGCTTCTGCCCGCACCTTTGCTCGCGTGGCTCATCGATGAAACATAGCCTATATATTATTCGGGTGTATGAGCTATATTATTCTAAAGTTTCATTAAAATCCATTCAGTAGTTTTTTTGTGAAGCAGTAAAAAGCATCCATCGATATATACAAACTTTAGCATTTATAATATTAGTAGGATATATATAATGATAGATTAATGCAGATCCTATTTCTATTTGTAAGTTTGAGATAAGCTATTTATAGATTGATGCCATTCAAATAATTTATTACTTTAGAATTAATTAACATAATTAAATATAAGATATAAGCTTTAACAAAAATGCATCAAATGCTTCACCAATCAAACATAACTTATCTTTATCTCAATAAAAATTATTTATTATATCACAATGGGCGCTCCCATTGTAATAATGTAGCATTACGAAACGATGTGGTAAAATTTGAATAATATTGCACTTTATTAAAATATCAACGGACAAGTTTAATAAGTTAGCGCGAATTCGAATAACATGAGCAAGAAAAATGGTTTATTTGACCTTGTCTTTATGATTTAGCTAAATGTATTTCAGTATGTATGTAGTTAAATATTATTTTTTATAAGTAGTTCCGCAATGCGCCCACGCATGCAAAGTGTTCGAGTTGTCTCTGTCGAAGGAATATTAGAACGACTTCGTAAACGTGGAAAGTTTAAGATAAAAAATATTAACAATATTAAGTTAAAATATATTTATTAACTAAGGATTACATTTCATGAAGGTCATGAGAATCCTGCGTAAACCCGACATTTTGCATCATATTTGAACCCATTGACACGAAAAGCATAAGATTATTATCGTAAAAACAAACAATTTAAATCTGCAAAAATAAACGCAGTAACAATTTGGTGGCCCACCCAGTACAACGTGTCACAAGATCGTATCATGCCTGCCTACACCTCAAAAATTGAAAGACCACTCCCCATTTGGTCAGAAGCAATTACCCTGTAAGTTATGAAGCCACTTAACATTCCTCCCAGACCACGGACGCAAAGCATAGCGTATAGTGAGCAAGGAAGCGCCCAAAACGGGCGAGCCATGGGCAAGGCTTTCGGAAAGACAACGGACGTGGTGGTGCAAGAGGAAGAAAGTGGGTCATGGGACACTCGAGAATATTAGACGCCAGATAAACGTCATATATATAGCCGTGGTAGCTCAATGGTAAGGACACGCGCCTCTTAACCGAGGAGTGCGAGTTCAAAACCGGGCACGTACCTCTGGATTAATCAAATCTATGTACATATTCATACCACTAGCTCAACGGTGAGGAAAAACATTGTGATGAAACCTGCAAATTCAAACAAATTTGGATTTGTAACCATGATCCAAAAATTGTCTGGTTCCCCTGTCTTAGGGTTACGAAGGACAGATCGGCAGTCGCTTCAATGTAATTACCAGACTCGCTTAATCCTGGATCATGGTCTAAGCGGACCCCGTCTAAGCATGTGACGGAACGATAGGAAGATGATAAACGTCATATATTTACACATAAGCAATCTTTAAAGAACATCCACAATGATAACCGGTAATTTCCCTGACAAGGGTGTCCTGACACAGCATGCTATATGGATAGCTGCTATCCAGTGATGTTTAGTGACAAATTAAAAAAAAAGAACCTTTTTTTTTAAGTCGGTTAAATAACAATTAATTTTCCAGTTTTTTTGTGAACTAATTTATCTTGCTGATAATCGAGTAATACTTAATAATTGAAAATGTAAAATTGTACGTATTTGAAAATGATTTCCTCCATCACACATTCGGAAACCAAGATTTTCAAAGAAACTTGTCTACTCCTAGCTTTGCTAGCATTGTATTTATCTATTGACAACTATCTACCAACAATCGCCTCGCTAAAAGCAAAGGCTGCAAGTACGTGTCTTGGAACAGATCATACAGCTTCACACCTGAGGCCGGACGTGGACACTTGGCACACATCCTCGTATTTGGCTGCGACGACAAACAGAAGAACTCGCGAATATGGACAGGTTGCAGAGCTAAGGAAGGATTTACGGACGAGTTGCTTCATGTATGTGACTACAAGTGGTTTGAACCAAAAATGAGTAAGCAGATACAGCTGTGAATATTAATGACAAATGTATAGAAATGAATAGGTACGATCATCTTCTCATTACATATTACATACGTTTTCCTCTAGGAACTTTCAACTGAGATAAAGGCATAAGATTAAAATATAAACTTAAAAGTTAGTCAAGGACTTCTATAAGCATACAGGTGTATCAAGATCGTTGATCTTTATTACAATCATATAATATCACACTATGATGAAAAATCTCTTTGTCATGGGACATCCTGATAATCAGTTTATAAATTATATTAGTATTCTGGAACAATTTATGCGGATCAATGTTACCACAATAGCATTCTAAATAGACTTCCTTTACATACAAAGGGTAAGGGTAAGGTTTTAATAAGTATCATGTACATTGCTTGAAATCTTGAACAAAGATTGTTAGTAACTAATGGTCTAAGAGCCGGCACCAAATTTTGCGTAGGTATTTGAGGCAAGCTGAAAACTTGTCCCATACCTCTCCTATTATACCCCGATACGGAACTGCAGACTTGGCTGCTAAGTAGCGGGGCTAAAGAACTATTATCCAAAAGTACGTTACAAAACTGCCTACTTGATGAAGTGATCAATAAAGACGGCATCCTGACATTTGACGTCGTCGAGTTTAGCAACTCGCTGCTCTAGATGTTACACAGATCTATTACAGCGGCCACTTGTTTTAATGCCACTACTTTCTAAGTGCTGGTTAACAAACACAATGTATAATAAAGTCCCTGTGGACGCAAAGGCACTATGACGCAACTATAGGGCGCAGTAAGAAAGCTTTAATAAGAATTTTGCAATTTCTGCGTGCGGCTCTTGTTTTCCTTTACCGATGTACATGTGCGGTTACCTATATGATCATGCCTAGTTAATTGCAACGTAGTATGCTGAATTAGTGCCTAAAATGTCTGAAATGTTGAAGATTACGGAGCGGCAATGATAATTCTTCCTTTCCATATAATACGCTTGTGATCGATGAAAAGACTATTAGAACAACAAATTATCTTTAATAGATCATTTAAAAACCAATTTTTCAATCTACTTAAATTTCAACTAGAGTTTCAACATATTTATACTCTTGAAATGTCGATTGTCGTCCTATAAATAAATTCCCCAGACTGACACACCAATTCCCTAGTTCTAAACTAAGCTTATGCTTGTACTATAGATACTAGGTGAACGGATAGATATACTTAACTACGTTTATAAACATCTATGACGCGAGTAGATTCGAACCCGCCACACTTGATTTCGTGGCCAGGGTCTCTCTGACCACTCGACCAACAAGCCAGTCAACATAAATTTTTAATATGCCTTTATGGACGAGTAAGAGTTGTATAGACTTGTATTTGCTCATTCAAACGAGTCTAGACGATACCGAACGGTATTTTAGTAAACATAACATAAGAAATAGTGTAGGTACAACTTATTATTATACACTAGCAGCGCCCCGCGGTTTCACCCGCGTAGCTCCAGTTTTCCAGGGATAAAATATAGCCTATGTTATTTGCTGATAAAGTAGTGTTCCATTGGTGAAAGAATTTTTGAAATCGGCACAGTAGTTTTTGAGTTTCGTAATGAATAAAGTCAAAAACTACTGTGCACACACAAAAATACAAAAATACAAAGTCAAAGTCAAAATACTCTTTATTTATATAGGTTTGAAACAAACAATTATAAATCGTCAATTCAATAGGAAAATCAACTAATAATATGAATCTACCATCAAATCTTTCCTCTTTATAATATTAGTATAGATAATATCACGCCTACAATCCCTGAAGGAGTAGGTAGAGTCAAAGAGGAACAAGCCCTTTGGCCATATTCAGCCAAAAACAAACCTGGGCTAAGTTGGATGGAAAATTGTAAGAAAGTAGTGACTAACTAGCTTGTCGCCTACACAATCACATACCCAAAACCTAATATACCTTCACGACATGCTAGGCAAGAAACACAGTTGGAACATTATTTTTAAGTCCCAGAACAACATGGGACACTTTATTATATTAGAACATCACATGAGAATGCGGTCAAACGGTTACCTAAAGCGGTATATATGTCTGTTCACCTATATGATTATTTAAGCAGGTATACACATATACAAAGCCTTATTATATAGATTTTGTTGGAGACCTCGTCTATGAGAAGTGAGGCATGATGATTTATGAGATTTTCGTTCACCGGCTCATTTAGAATACACTAGAACTTATTAAATAAAATAAATATCAAGTGTTACGAAGGAATATAACGAATTCTATATTCTTCATGGTTCAACCATTGTTTTTTGTTCATTATGATATAACATATTTAAAAATTAAGAATCCCGAATACTTAATTTTAAGCAGTCAAATTAAATCATAAAATAAAACAATAGATAATTTGAATTTTTGTCACCAATGCACTAATGACCATACTAATTACTAGACACAACACAAAACACATGCAGTTTGCTCGAATGTAGCAGCAGTTAATGAACTTGCCTGAAGCGAGTGATAAAGGACGCCGGCTGCGCCCGCGCAGAGCACCTTGCGCAACTCCCCCGCGCCGGTATATATACTCGCAGGGTCCTCCCAGCGTCACTCATCACTCATCCGTCCTTCCCTCAGCAACAAAATGAAACTCTTTGTGAGTAGTCATATTTTTTTGATATTTAAAAAGTTTTTGGTGAAGTGAAAAAAGTTTCGTGAATTTTTATAGACTTATTTGTCGCTTTTATTAGGAATCTGTATACCACTGTGAATAATAATAAAAAAAATACTTTATTATAATCCCTAATTAATAGAAACAAAATATTATTTTTTTATTCTGGCTTTATTAGTTTCGGCTTTTCGTCGCTAATTGACAAAATAAAGGGTAAGGTCAGTCCTCAGGATAGCCCCCTTATATGTATATTAAGGACTGAGCGTTAACCTAATTTAAATGTTAACTTTTAAAAACAACCAATTAAAACCCGAGCAACCAAAAACATTTTCCGGTTTCAGACGGTTCCATCAGATCGCACCAGATCCTAGATTGATGACAGTAATAATTTTACCGATGACTAAGCAACTAAAATATTTTTTTAGAAAAATACCTTGATTGACGTGTATGCACTTTTGCGGAGTAATTATTAGTTGCTTCATTTTAATACACCAATTTTCTCGTCTGGAATAGGTCTTAAACTATTACTAAAGTGCTTCTTAACCATACGTAAATGACCGGTAACTTATTTATGACCTCGTAAATAGGCCCATAACGAGATGTATTTAGGTTCTTATGCACAAACGAAAATGCAGTCGGCCCTGAGATTTGCACATTAATACATTCACGTGACGTCATAATATATTACGAGTTGCCCGGACAGTTTTTACGGATTTTACGCGAACAAAAGTTGGTCAACCGAGTAGCGACCAAATACGGCACCGAATAATACCGAATAGAATATGATCTTTTTCAATTTTAATATTTTTTTACATACAGATGTTTAATTTTACTAACTTGATTTTGTGATATACATTACATAGTAAATACTTTCATAAAAAATGCCACTGTGGGCAGTGTCAAAGGGGCCTGGGGCAGCAGACCCCGTTTGACTCTGCCTACCCCTTCAGGGATTATAGGCGTGATATTATATATGTATGTCATTGTGGAATGGAGAGCACTATAATATAAAGTAATAATTTGTTTCCATTTAGTTTTTTCTGGTTAATTGGCCAAATTATATCAAGTTGAAAATAATAGCGATAAAAATATACATTATCATTTAACAAAGGACATATTTATTGGATTAATTTATATTTGTCTGGACGAAATTAACTCATATATCTATGTTTTTTCGTTTTGCTTATTGGTATCTAAAAACTGTATCTTATGGTAAATCATATGTTGGTAGTGTGATTGTGTAGTTAAGCTAGCTAGTCACTACTTTTTCGCAATGTTCCATGAAACCCAATTTTATCTTTAAGGTAAAGTCTATATCATAATGTATTAAAGCACATCCCACTGTCGTAAGCTAAAGTTTATTGATTCGAGTCCGTTAATCATTTGCATCGTGTCGTATGGTTAATAATTTATTGACCTAAGTCTACTCAAATTCAAAATCTCTTTATTCATATAGGCTAAAGAGCACTTATAAATAGTGAATATAAAGAGAAAATAAAATATTACCATCAGTTCGGAAAATAGACTCTGTCGAGAGGAAACCGGCAAGCAACTGGATAGTAACTCTTTTAAATGCCAAAATTTACAATTTCGTAATTAATAATCTACACTTACTAGGTAACAGCACTGCAGGCAGTTGCATCGTATCATATCAATACCGTGTAGTCAATAAGTGTTGGTGTTGCAGGTGGCCCTGTGCGCGGTGGTGGCGGTGGCGGCGGCCGGCGAGGTGCGCGAGAAGCGCGGCTTCAGCAGCGGCTGGCACGGGTACTCGCCTTCCGTCAGCTACTCCGCTCCCATCAGGTAATTATGACACCATAACGGTAATAAACAAGAAGGTTTAAAACGGGTTTTTTGGGTTTTGACGTGTTGATGTAGGTCTAGGGTATAAAATAATACTTTCTTGCGTTATGTCTCATGTTTAGTCGCTTCTTACCTAGATCATAATCCTTGAGGTAGCGAGTCTATCATGCCTTCTGAGTCTGTTTTTCATAATTTTCAGATAGTAGAACCAGGTAAATGGGAATTCAGATTTCCTCATGATATTTCCACCCATCGCCGAGCATGTGGCATAAGTCAGTACATAATTTTTTTAAGAATCCAGAGATTAACACCCGGGTTCGCACCAGTTCCCATTGCCACCACTACTCACTATAAAGAAGTTATACGTTCTAAAAGCAAAAAACAAAAACATGCAAAACCAAAAAAAAATGCCAATTAATCAGTGGTCATCAACTCTTTAGCAGCTACTCGTCGCCTTCATACGGCTACTCGTCGCCTTCATACAGCTCGTACTCGTCACCGTCGTACTACTCGTCGCCCTCGTACTACTCCGGGTCGCAGTACTCCGGCGGGCACTACTCCAGCCCCGCCAAGGTGGTGTCCGTCAACAAAGTCGTCAGCGTGCCCAAGGTCGTCTCTGTGCCACAGGTATGATTATTTGTTCTATATGATTATTTTCCTAGCATAACGTAAAGGTTACAACTTTATCAGGCTATGTTCTTAATCGGGATAATTTTGAAACATACTCTTGAGTTTAGATAGTCTGTTTATTGAGGCGTCTGCCATACGAGTTTTTTCGCCTTTAGATAGAATACCTACTCATACGAGACGCATAATTATAAAATTTAGCCAAACTGCCATCGCTCTGTAACTTTAGTTATATGTATTTAAATTTCAAGTTAAATTGATTGATTGATTGACTGATTAGCTTTATTGCATACTAATCACGAGTATAACTCTTCTAGCTCGTTAGATAGGTATATTATCAATATTTATTTTGTATAATACTATTGTTGACTGTAATAAATTTATTGTAAAATCCAGGTGGTGAACGTACGTAAAGTGGTCTCCGTGCCCCAAGTGGTGACCGTCAAAAAAGTGGTGTCCTCCCCCGGCTACTCGGGCGGCTACAGCAGCGGCTACTCCGGCTACGACGGCGGCTACGGCGGAAGCTACGGCGGCTACGGCGGCTATGGAAGCAGCTACGGAAGCGGCTACTCTAGCTACGGCGGCTCTGGCAGCGGCTACGGAAGCGGCTGGTGGTGAAAAGTCTAGTCAAGTGTACGAGTATATAAAAAAGATTTGTGTTGTATTGTAATGTTGTATATTATGTAAATAAACGTTTTATTTTTATTTTTTTAACAATTACGTATTTTTTTTTCCTTATACCTAATATCAGATGGTATAATAAAAGGAACCATGATCCAAAAATTGTCTGGTTCCCCTATCTTAGGGTTACGAAGGTCAGATCGCCAGTCGCTTCAATGTAATTACCAGATTCGCTAATTCCTGGATCATGGTCTAAGCGGACCCTGTCTAAGCATGGGACTTAACGCTAGAAAGATGATGATAATACCTATAAAAGGATACTATTTAATTACTACCACAATAAGGATCCTGATCCTGAAGCGAAATCTTAGCGAAAGCTAATCTAGATTAATAAATTATGTCCATTGGTACTACTACTAGAAAACAACCAGGCGTTTTCTAGATCATTTTTCTAAGCACAATTTAGGTCAGCCCGATTAAAGCATAAAAAAAATCGTATATTGGAAAGTTCATTTTTATTCTTGAAAGTCTAGGGTGTAATGCAGAAGAAAAGACATTGGGAAAACATAAATTGTTGAGCTAGTGGTATAAATACGTACATAAATTTGAAAAATCTAAAGGTGTGTGTTCTGACCATTGAGCTACAACCACTCACTTAGTCTGATTTAATAATATACCTTTTATTTCAGTGGAAATAATACTGGCGGGACTAAACGCAATATGCATTATGTAGTACATGAGTACTTACAGCTTGACGTTTCGGCCGTGTTGCAACGACCGTGGTGGTCACTAGTGATGCCGATCGATAGTCGACTATCGATAGGCTATCGATAGTTGACGTCATATCATTAGTATCGATAGCCTATCAATACTATCGATAGTATCGATAGCTTAGGTCCAGGCAATACTATTGCATGAAAGCAATACTATCGATACTATCGATAGTATTGCAAGTCATCAATAGTATTACCCCAATTTGGGCTATCGATACTATCGATACTAGTATCGATAGTCCTATCGATATTCTAACTGATTTTCGAGGTCAACTATCGATAGCGAAACTATCGATAGCGAAACTATCGATAGTTCGGCATTACTAGTGGTCACAAGCGGACTGGGGGTGCGCGACGTTTTCGTTTATTCGGGCGAGTTAATTCTTCTTTTACCCCCGAATTGACTTTTATTTCAGGTCGGTAATTTATTTAATTATGTAGTACTTAAATCACTTGTTATTAAATTACATGTAAAGGGGGGTCAGAAATGAAGTAAAAAAAACACACATACAGTGATGGAAATATTATAAGAGTCTAAATCTTAAATATAACGTAACAGACTGTTTCAATAAACTAAAGGTAACTAAACTGATTAACTTAAAAGATTTTATTTACTCGTGACCGTCTCGCTAGCTCGTTGATGTCGTTCACACGCGCGGCGCGGTGGCGCGGGCGCACTTCCCTTAAATTCGGAGTAAAAATAAATGATTGTGTTCTAAATAATAAAGTTATCTTTTTTTATTATACAATAATCAAGACGTTCTATATGGAAAGAGTACAAATCCATAACTAAAAAAATATTGGTGGGTTGTATACGAAGAATTGTTAAAAATAGTTTAAAATAGCTCGTTGCCTACACATTGTTCCTTTTACGATATGCTAGGCAATATCATCAACATCTTTTTAATTCCCGGATCAAAAATGGAAAATTATTATTTACAAATGAATGACTTATTTCAATTAACTACTTTATTTTTCTCGCTCATATTTTAGCATAGTTTTCCACATTACTTTTGAACTGTCACTTTTGTAATGATTTACACAGCTTCTTCTGTCATCATGTAGAACGTCACTTGCACCAGCGCATTATTCTAGATTGTTTATCAGCTAGCTGTTTAATGGTAGGTACGGATAACGATACGCGTTACAAGTAGGTAATAAGAGGATGTGTCGCTAGATAGCGAAAGAGGTTATCACATGGTGGTACGATATAAAACTGTGGTTGTATGCAGGTATTGAAGGGTTTGACTTGTGATTTGTATAAACATACATACCTACTATGTAGGCATTTAATAAAAATAGGCCAGGTAAAAGACTATATACACAAAATAGTTAAAAAAATTGCATTTTCGTATCTTGTGTTGAAACTATTAACGTATCTTAAGACTATATTTGTTTCAAAATTTAGAAGCGCCTTTAAGTTTTGTACAGCAAAAATATCGCAAATGTAGATTTGTTAAACAAAATTCGAAAGGATTTATAAAATTATTAAACTATTTTTTTATATAAGTGACTTAATACAAATGTTGTTTTCTTAATATTAAAAACCTCAAATTTTAAGATAATATTTTTAAAAGCATTACAGAAATTATTTAGTTATATTACTAATAAGCATTATCATTTACGTATTGCATTTTTATATTATAAAAAATAGCTGCAATACGTACTTTTTTCTATCTAACCCAGCTCGAGGTTTGTATTTAGCTGAATAAGGTTAAAAGGGCTTGCTGCCCCTTTGACTTGGCCTACCCCTTCGGGGATTACTGGAGTGATGGTATCTATATACTTATGTATGTATGTAAACATTTTTTTGTTATTTTTTAACATTTGAATATCAATTCATGCTTGACTGCATTCAAATGGTATATATATACATACCTCGGATTTTTTTTTTTACAGAAATCAACGTATCTTAAATGCATCTTCTTCATTAATACTAAGTAATTCGGTTCCAGAACCTTGCCGTCTTTTGATCAAATACCACTCCAATAAGATGCCATTGTTCACTAAGTGGAAGGTAACAGACAGCTCACTTAGCAAAATGATTTAGAACGGCCAACATTCCGCCACATTTATACGTTAGCGTGACAAGCTAACGCGTCTATTAAAATGTTGCGCTAAACCACAATTGCACATTACGCATCAGCCTGCAAGGCCCAGATTTTCCCACCACAGAGGTACAATGCAATAGGAGGCAGTGAGCAACATTCAACCTAATCGTCAAACTACTTTTATAGAATAATTCATTTAACGTATCGCAACAAGATAAAATATATTAAGATAAAGTTGCTACCAAATAATCCTGAGTTACTTACTATGTTAGCATTCCTGTTTTGTTTTCGCCCATATCCAATATTATATGAGATAAATATTTTACTCATAATAAAGTCATAATATAATTATATTAAGTTAAGTTGGCTACTGTAATTAATTATTAAACAAATGCGGTTGTTATTGATTTTTAAGCCAATCAAAATTATATTAAACAATATATGTTATGCCGGAAGCTATTCAATGTTTATGAAAGTATAGCATTAGTGGGAACTTAAAAATTGTGTTACTTAATGATGTCTTAATGTAATAGGTACGTAATGAAAAATAAAATAATATTCTAATAAAAAACAATGAAAATGTGTAAAGTAAAGTTAAAGTAATAAATATCATACTACGTCACATTCTACATTGCTTTGACTCCGGGGTAAGTAGTTTAAGCACTTGTGTTACGGATATCAGAATCAACGGTGGTATTACAAATATATACCAACCAATGGACCAATTTCTCTACTGTCATCCTCTTTTGCTGTGGCGTAGGTCATTTTAGGGCCGTATCCATGGCGGAATAACAAAGAAAGAGAGTTATCTGTGAGGTCGTCGGCGCATGCAAATGAGCTCTTTGTGTATTCAAGTTCAAGTCGCAGCCATTCATAGGAAATTATGAATGGCATTGTAAGTGATAAATAATGTCACCTTGTCTGTGGTCTGGGACTTAAAAAAGAATGTGCCAACTGTGTTCCTCAAATTGCCTAGCATGTCGTAAAGGGCGACTAATGATACATCCGGTTTTTGGCATGTGATTGTGTAGGCGACAAGCTAGCCACTTGTCACTACTTTTTCACAATTACTCATCTAACCCAGCCCAGTTTTATTTTTAGCTGAATGTGGTTAAAAGGGCTTGCTGCACTTTGACTATGCCTACCCCTTTGGGGATTATGGGCGTGTTGTTAATTGTGTGTACGTTGTATGTTTATGTAACTCTATCCTATATATATGCTGTTTTATTTACTTAAATAAATATTATTAGGCCATTTTCATGCTGTTTTATCAATATTTTGACTGACTCGATGGCGCATTCAGTAGTGACCCTGCCCTATGCGCCAAGCGTTATGGGTTCGATCCCCGCCCAGAACAAATATTCGTGTGATGAATACTTGGGTGGGGCATTGAACCGTGGTCTTTGATATTGTTACCCAAGAACATAAAATATGCCAAGTGGTTTATTAGCTACAGACTATTTTTATGTTTTGGAAGCTTCACACAAAAGCCACTTTAAGTACCTAAGTATTTAAAATAGTACTTTTTAACGAGCAAAATTATTGTTTTCTATCAATGACACCGGAGGCAGTAAATCGTAATAAATCTAAAATAGTAATACCTAGAGAGGTCAGGACCTTAGCTCCAAGGCTTGGTGGAATTGACGACTTGTGGGAATTCGTTAATTAGTATGTGTAATTAGTAGTATAGTATAATTGGTGATTAGCGGCGTATGAGTATGTAACATTGAAAGTTTAACCAGCTGTTTGTATGATTCGTTAATTGGTACGTAATGGTCTTATTAGACTGAAGTTTTTTACCGGAATTAAATAAAAACGGAAACATTTTAATTTAGTTAATCCTATTACGAATTGTCCCTCATCTACCACTTATGTATCGTCTAAGATCATCGAGTGGTGAATAATCTGATTCTAGCATCATATCAGAATACAGATTCTTACGAAAATATTTACTAACTAACTAACTAAACTTCACGTCACTCCCCTAGCGGGGTAGGCAGAGAGAACCGAACGCCTTAGGCACGATCACACCGAAAATATTTAATTCTTGGTAATTCGTTTTTTATTGCAATTCACAAAGATATAGCCAGGCTATGAATTCAACATGATATTGATCAATATGGTCCAATGCCAAAAATAATGTGCTAATTGTGTTCTTTGCCTATCATAGCGTTAAAGGTGACTATGGCCTATCGGGTTTTGGGTGTGTGATTATGTAGTCACTTGTTTCAAATTTTTCACAATTATCCATCCAACACATATCCAACACAGCCCAGTTTTATTTTTTGTCTGAATGTGGTTAACGGGCTAGCTGCCCCTTTAACTCTGCCTACCCCTCCAGGGATTACGGGCGGGATGATATGTATGTATGTATTATTGATGACAAGACATGTTGACCTGCAACTGGTATGTCGATAAACGTTTTCAGAAATTAGAGAAATTAAAAAGACATACATAACATCAGGCCCATATTCTCCGAAGGGGTAGGCAGAGTCAAAGAGGCAGCATGCCCCTTCAACCACATTCAGCCAAAAAAAAGTCGGGCTGGGTTAGATGGAAAATTGTGAAAAAGCAGTGACAAAACGGCTATCTTGTTGCCTACACAATCACACACCCGAAACCCGATATACCATTAGTCGCCATTTACGACATGCTAGGCAAGAACCACAGTTGGCATATTCTTTTTAAGACCCAGAACAACATGGGACAGTGGGCTGGGTTGGATGGAAAGCTGTGAAAAAGGAGTGACAAGTGGCTAGCTCGTCGCCTACTCAGTCACATACCCAAAAGCCCGTAAACCATTAGTCGCCTTTTACGACATGCTAGGCAAGAACCACAGTTGGCACATTCTTTTTTTTGTCCCAGACCAACATGGGACCAAAGAAAGAAAAAAGAAAAAAGTATAAAAAAAAATCAGAGAAAAAAATTAACAAGACACAATTCCTTGAATTACATTGGTCAAAAAATACTTGTTTTAAGTTGGCAAAGTACATTCGGAGCGCAGTCTGCTAATTGACGATTATGAAATTCTAATCCATACAGAACAGAAGTGGTCAGATATAATTGCTCTTATGTTCTTAGCAATTAGGGTTAAAATGTTATACTAAATTAGTTGCTGATTGTTTAATTATTATGGCAAATTTCATGTGTCCAACCCCAGCTTGCCGTTCTACGGTGAAAGGTAATAAAAACTGGTCGAGTGAACTAACTTGTGTGATTAAACATTGTGTTGCGTACTTATGTCAAGTTCCCTTGCGTCAACGCTAAAATATATATTCAGTGTAGGTGTTTAGATGACAGGACAACGTACAAACGTTTTTAATAAACTTTATCAAATTATTTCGTAATATGACAAGCAGGAAAAACTAACCAACTTCATAACTGAACTTCACGCCACTTCCCTAGCGGGGTAGGCAGAGAGAACCGAACGCCATATGGCACGGAACTTACACACCTCACTTGCTTCTTCAATATTAGTGAGCCTTTTCATACAAGCTTTACGATTTTTATGGCTCCTAACATCACCTTCTGTTAACACACGACCATTCTGGTCCTGCTGACCGATGTTTTAGTTAAATGTTGCCAGTTAAAAAAAAAATAATAACAATCTATTCGCCATTTGAAAAAAAAAAATTCGCCGTTTCTACAACTGAAGCGAAATGGAGTAAAATTAGACTTAGCAAAGAAACATAGAGAATCAACGAGTAGAGACTAAAATCGTTTACCACAGATGACATTATTTTCAGTTTCATTTATACATCTTCAATTCGTATTTGCCAGAGCATGTTATAAATGCTATTATAAGTTGTAGACTAACAGACCTAATGTTGAATTCCTAGATGTATTTTTTTTAAGTATGTATTGTTTAGATGCTAATTAAACTTGTCAATTGTTTTCTGGAAAGGTTAAAAATTTCTTGAGACAGTTGGTCGCGAAGGTCATCCCACTATGTTAGTACCTATGACCTATAAAATTACATTCCCTTGTACTTCCGCATAAATTGGATGATTTAGTTACAAAATGCAACACCCCATTTACAACAATAGTTTCTCATACATTGTGGATTCAACCGGAAGCTACCTATTGAAAAAGCAATGCAATAACCACAGAACCTCATGATTATTACATGTAATTCACAATTCTACATACTCGCTCACAACACAGCGTTAATAACTTTTATTCAAATATAATAAAATTACCGATGCGAGCGCACATTACACATTTCAATAGCCCAATAGCCGACTAGTCCAGTTTCAAACGACCTCAAATTAAAGTTTTACGCGTGTTTTTATTTTGGATATCGGAACAAGTGCAGGTATTTACAATCTCGTTTAAAATTACGGCATGCGTTTAAGTAATACCTACTTGTTGTAAGGCTTACTCCATACCACATCCTACGGATTGTGTAATTGTTTTGAGAACTTTTAGTTGCAAACAGGACATTAATAATGCAATTATTGATCGTATGTAATGTTCTGGTGGCGACGGCTTGACGTGCGAATGTTATGTTGAAATGTTATTGTTTTTATAAATTCCCCCTCCTTAACATTATTCAAGTGCGAATTATTCAAAAAATCAATATACATTATACAAATACATTTGCATATAAAATATTTATGATTTTATTACTTTCATATTCAAAGCCAATATACTGGCCATTTAAGACAATACGATATACGGAGACTACGTTAAGAGAACTATGCACTTGATTAAACAGTTTACAGTACCTATCGAGTAGTAGTAGTAGAAGTAATAAATTAAAAGTTGGTATTTGATATCGACAGTTGAAGCGGTGGTAGCTCAACGGTAAGGACACGCGCCTCTTAACCGAGGGTGTGGGTTAAACCCGGGCACGTACCTCTGGATTTTTCAAATCTATGTACGTATTTATACCACTAGCTCGACGGTGAGGGACAACATCGTGATGAAACCTGCAAATTCAAATAACTTTGGATTTGTAACCATGATCCAAAAATTGTCTGGTTCCCCTATCTTAGGGTTACGAAGGTCAGATCGGCAATGTAATTACCAGCTAAATAATCGCTAAATCCTGGATCATGGTCTAAGCGGACCCCGCCTAAGCACGGGACATAACGCTAGGAGGATTATGATTTGATATCGACAGAGGTACCACATTAAATACTTTTATCTATGACAAGTTTAGTTACAAGAATACAAAACACTTATTTAGCTCTACTTCTGTTCATGACCTGAGTCAATAACACTAAACCTAAGCAAATATTTCGAAATTAAGTTTAGACAAATATATTTTTTACTTAGCTATGTCAAGATGACATTACCATCTCCCGAGTGAAACCTTTTTGTCACATTCACATGCTATTGCAATGTCGTATGTATCAGAGTTAGGCGTCATTTGACCGTTACCAATGTGGACATCTCCTAGTAGGTATATCTCACGGCGTCCGCGGCGGTCGCACTGACTACCACAGTGAGGTATCAATTACTACAGGTATTTACTACTGACGCTACGTTGCGACAGATTAGATACCATTACTGCAATAGAGGTAATTGCATTCGTCTCAATATTGGTGCGTATTACCATTCACAGGTACTATTGGATACTAGAATGTAGTCCAGCTTGAGTATCTGAATGTGCTTAGAATTATGTGAGTCAGAGAACATTCATCTGATTCCAAAGAAGCGTGTGGTAATGAAAACAGAATCATCGAAAGTATTATTATATATTTAGGATCCGAAACAAATATATACCTGTTTTAAAAAAAATATCTTTAGCTCCGAGCGGAGATTGAAGACTGTATCGTCTAAACCACTGCGCTATTGTGCTCGTGTCGTCCAATATCGGTATTTATCATCCTAAGATGGGGGGCTTTAAAAATGCTAGTACGAGTAATTATCATGTTATAAATGCTCAAGGAAGAAAAGAGAGAGATCGGTGGGAGCTTAATGGTAAGGAAATGCGCCTCTTAACCAAGGAGTGCGGGTTCAAACCTGGGCACGTACCTATGTACGTATTTATACCATTAGCTCGACGGTAAAGGAAAACATCGTGATGAAACCTGCAAATTTAAACAACTTTGGATTTGTAACCATGATCCAAAAATTCTCTGATTCCCCTATCTTAGGGTTACGAAGGTCAGGTCGGCAGTCGCTTCAATGTAATTACCAGATTCGCTAAATCCTGGATCATGGTCTAAGCGGACCCCGTCTAAACACGGGACATAACGCTAGGAAGAAGAAGAAATGCTCAAGGAAGAAATAAAAGTTCAGATAACTTCGAAAGCTAGAATTAAAATTGCATTGAAGGTAAACGCTGACATCACCACTAATTCGAATATTGCAATTACAACTCAAATGGGAAAAGTCAACAAGATTTTATTACTTGTTTATTTTAGACAAAAAACGCCGTAATACTCAATGGCACGAATTACTTTAACGCATTGTCAATGTGGAAAAATGTGGAAATAATTGCACGAACCAATTTTAACGAGAATGTGGCTTGGTGTGTACACGACCATACATATGTATTTTTAATTTATATATTATATTAACGACCAATTTAGTGCTGTGGAAAAAAAAATGGCGGGCATTTGCCCAACACTAGGACAGACAGGTTAAATAAAAAAAATAATTAACCCATGTTTATTTCTTACTAGCTCGATGGCGCATTCGGTAGTGACCCTGCCCCATGCACCAAGAGTTATGGGTTCGATTCCCACCCAGGACAAACATTCTTGTGACGAATGCTTGCTTTTGTTATGTGTATGGGTGTTATTATCCAATATTTAAGTATAAATTTGTAATACTACTGTTGTTTCTGATATCCGTAACACATCCGTATCGTAGTGTTACTCCAAGGTAAGTAGCTTAAGCTTGTGCTCGGATCAATGTATGTGATGTAGTCTGACATTAATTACTTTAACTTTACTCGTCAAATTTTCTCATTGCTTTTTATTAATATTCGTTTAATTTGATACCAATTGCGTTTTGTATACATTAGGACAATACTGACATAACACAATTTTTAAGTTCCCAGTAATGCTATACTTTCATAAATATATATAATAGCTTCCGGCATAAGATATATTGTACAATATAATTTCGATTGGCTTAAAAATAAATTACTAACCGCATTTGTTTAATAATTAATTGCAGTAGCCATCTGTCTTTATTGTTCAATCGAGTGCATAAAAAGCGCGCAGTTTTCGCGAGCAAAAACGGCCGCTTCCTGCGCGTGCGCCGCGAGTCAATTAGCGAGTGACATACTACCCGGGTTCCTCACGCTCCACTTTTGTGCAGCGTTTGGTTAAATAAGATGTTTTAGCACTAATTATGTTCTGGTTTAGTGGTGTTACATAAATAAACTGATTTAAAATATCCATCCACTTACTACATAACTTAAACTATGTTACCGAAAATAAATATTTTATTTATTATTTATTTATTTATTATTAAAATATACGTTTGCACAATGTCATACATGGACCGTCATATGTTGTCATAAGAGTTATCAAAAAAAGCTTTGGTACTAAAATCTGTTGTTATAAATATTAAGAATAATCTTTATATAGTATATTTACTTAAGTTCTTCTCATATTTATGTTTACTCGTTTAACTCGTTAATGACTTGACGGTAGACAATTAAAATAGTTGAAGTTAGATGGACGGTAGATTCGGAGAATGGTCTATATAAGTTTTAAGCAGCGAAATACAACCTAGTTAAGAGTAAATTAATTAATAGATAGACATAATTATTAACTTCCTTTGTTTGACATTATATAAAGTAATATTCGTATGCTATACGTATTCATAGTGAAAGAACTTATCACCATTCGAATTTATACAAATGAAATTATAATGGTTTCACTAATGATTAATTTTCAGTCGAACGTAAAAACGGCGGCTTCCTGCGCGCGCGCACCGCGGCCGAGTGAATGACACACGGCGCCCCGCTCCACGCAGTTTTTACGTTCGGCGCTATGCGTTTATTAGCGCACGATACCGCGAGTAATTTACTGTGTTCGCGTCTAAATTGATTAGGTGAGGTTTCAATGTACGAATAAGATTTATACCTCGTTCAATTGAGTAGCACTATTGCAGACGTTGGATTAATTCGATGATCTACGATTTCAGTCTTTCTTTTATTTTTCTTAAAAATAATGTTTCAGCATGGCGCATATTTAATAAGCTGTTTTTAATATAACAAATAGTATTATTTTACGGATGATACAGAAATTTTGACCGACCATCAAGTTCATACCGCTTCTGCAATTGAAAAATTTACTCAATCGGAAAAGTCAATAAGCTCTTAAACTTTTACATAGACTTTCTTATAAAAAAAATCCTTGTTAAAATTTGCAGTTACTAACTAAGATTAAGTAAACTTTGTTACTAACCAAAAATGGATCAATGTTATCTGAATAAATTAATTTAATTATTATTATACCTCGGGCTTTTTGTAAGAACCTATTTTCCGATTTTTTTTCTAATCCAATCTTAGATGAATGGCCCGCTGTTGCTCACTATTAGGTGTTGCCATCTATTAGCCAATTCTCAAGGACTTGAGTCAGTGCTGCGCTAAGGTAATGAAGCTAAGTATACAAAGGATGTCATCGACCTATCTGGCCAATGCACTGCACTCCCAAAACCTGTATATCGGAAGCCATTGCAGCACATACCGCGGAAGTAATAAATAACGTTTTTTGTCTACCCAACATCAGTCCTTAAGTCCTTACTGTTCAACACTATCGAGATATTTTGATGCTCCCCATTTAAGGAGCATAGCATAATAAATCGTAATTATTATATTGAGTTTTTAAGGAAGTCCAAATTTTCCGATTTTTTTTTATGACGCAGAATCTGGATGAGCTACCAAGTAATGCTCAAATTAACAAGATCTTTCATAATGACAACGTCGAAAACAATAATGCTCGCTCTGTACCTGCCGGCCAATACATCATTGAACTTATCAGAGATGGAGCAATGAACTTCCGCAAAAGATAATGGTGACTTCGGTTCAGATTAAAACTTTTTTGACGTCGTTAATTTTCATGATTAAACTACGGATACTTTTTTATGTCGCAGTCTCATTCTTTTCCTTATTATTTGTCGAATAAAATGATTATGAAAGTCTAAATTAACCGCTACTGTGTTAAAACGCCGTATGGTCGTAGTTGCTTTTAAAAAGCTTCCTAATAGCTCTCAACACGATCGCTTCCTAGATGTTCAATGACCACAGCGACTTGTTGTTGTCTGGGTTATATGTGGGTATTAGTCACCTAACTGAGCATGAATTCCTTACAGGGAAAATATAAATGTATTAGTAATCCAAACTAATAATATAATTTTTTGTTGGGTGAATATATTCTTTAGTATACACGAGCGAAGTCGAGGGTATAAATTATCATATTTAAAAATTCTGGTATAACTGTAGAAACGATGAAACTTAGTAACAAAAATATAAAGCAAATTCCTTAATTCTGTAAACAGTGTACTTGAACTATGACTTATGATGAAATTACAATAAAATTGTAAGCAACTTTTGGAGAGCTGGGGCTAATCGCTCATTTATCCCTTTTAAAATAACAATGATAATAAATTAATAAACAAAATAAATTTGTATTCAGTCATTAAAAAAGCGCGTATTGTCTAAACTAATAAAGCACTAAAAATAATCAACAAGATATCATTGTCTGTTGCGTGATGTCCTCGCTTAAGAGATTGATATCTTGAGACTAATCTTGAATGCTATCAACATTTCTATTGTTTTAAGTGTCAACAAAATTGAATAAGGGCCACACGGTTGAGCAACAATTGCACTTGTCACGTCTTGTCTTGAGTCGCTACGAAAGTTGATCGCATCCAATAACCAAACGTAGCGGTGTTTCTACTTTCACGGTTTGTAATACTACAAGACGAATGATTTACCTGTCCTTGGCCATTCGCAGGATCATTTGCAAGCAAGCTGTAGATTTTTTAAACCAAGGACGATTAATGCGACCAGCTTGGTAGTGAGAGGAAATAATGCAAGAATTTAAAAACATACGAATAACAAGTGTAACTACAGCCCTATTTACCGTGTTCCCGTGTTTAAGATCTATGAAAGCTGACTTATCCAGAACAGTGGTCCAAGTAGACTCTTAATAAAACGGGATTAAAGACCATTTCTCTCGCAAATAACGTCAAGAAGGTGATGGTATGAACGGTTAAAATGTCTTTCTAACTTGTACTAACTCCTACTTACGCGTTATGTAGAACCTTCTTCGAAGCAAGCATAGAAATTACGCCAAAACGGTTAAGGTAGTTTATCGGGATACTTTCCATCTCAGACGAAGAAGGCATCTACCTCTGCACCGAAGACATGGCAGTCCACAACTCTCCGCCGATTTCCATCGGTTTCGGCACTAAAAGTTATAAGAAAGAAGGAAAAGATTTTTAGGCATGTGTGTGTGTGTGCAATATAGGCGAAGGTCACCCATGTAGCCGTTCAGACGAGACGTCTCCACAATCGTCGAAACTCACGCGTCAGTTTCGCCACCAGCCGTGACCGGACTCCGTGATCGTCCCTCCGACATCTAGAACTTCTTACACCATTGAGGGCAATTCCGCCTGCCTCGACTACTAACACGAAACGGACCCTTTGATTAAATATGATTATACATACTTTCATACCGTCATGCTCGTAATCCCTAAAGGGGTAGATAGAGTAAATGGGGTAGCTCTATCCCCCTTAACTAAATTCAGCCAAAAACTGGATTATATACAAAATTGTGAATAAGTAGTCACAAGTGGCTAGTTTGTCGCCCCCACAATCACACACCCAAAACCCGATACACCATTAATCGCATTTTACGACATGCTAGACAAGGAACATAATTTACACATTATTTTTGAGTTCCAGACCACAGTGGGACAATATATTTTTTTAAATAAATAAGATGCTATTAACTCTTTTTGAGTTATAGAATTTTCAAAAATAAATTTCAAAACTGACTGGCCTGATGGTCGAGTGGTCAGAGACCCTGGCCACGAAACCGAGGGTCGCGAGTTCGAATCCCGCTAGGGGCAAATGTTTCTTGTGATGAACATGGGCATTTATACTCGTGTCATGGATTTTTATAAACGTATTTAAGGATGTCTATCCGTTCACCTAGTATCCATAGCACAAACATAAGCTTAGTTTGGGACTAGGGAATTGGTGTGTCAGTCTTGAGAATTTATTTATTTATTTATTTATTAAATGTCTAACAGTTTAAAAATTCTCCTTTTTCTATTAGTAACGATGAAGATGGACATTTCTACTCAAATCTACTTATGTACAAGACCGTGTTTATCTCAAAAAACATTGTCCCCATTGAGTCCAGAACCCGTAGCCTTTGGATTTGCGGCCAGGGTCTCTAACCATTAGACCAAGAGGCCTATCAGAACTTGACCTAATGACATCATTCAATGTAAAACAAATAAAACAAGTGTAAATGGTTATTACTGGAAACTCAGTTCATACATAAAATATATATATTACTTATAATCTTTAAAAAAGGCAGCCATTACTGAATTACTGATCAACACAGCTCAAACCACTTTACGGCTTGCGCTGAAATTTAGCACGCATATAGTTACATATAATGACGTGTTCAAATTATGATTCGCTTAAAAAGGATTTTCCAAAATTCATCCCGTAAGGGACTGAAACGGTGGTCCAAAGACTGTATGAAGAAACAAGATTAGATATACATTTTTTATTCGAATCTCACAGAATATTGTTTTTAAAGAAGTTTTATAGAATGAACTACATGACGCCGAATTTAATACGAGGGAAGCCGCAGGCAAAACCTAGTTTTAAATCTAATTGAGTAACTTCGGAAAACATACATACGACACTGACTGTAATTTCATCAGATGTCAAGCGACGTGGTCAAAGATGGCGCATGGTCTACCTAGAAGTGGCCATTCGTTTAACATTAAATTGATTTAGCTTACGCAAAAGTAAATAAGGATATCATATACCTCTGCCCTCAAAGACACAGAGGGCGATGCATGCTTAGATTATTTTATTGCCAGCCTTTTGTGTTAAGGATCTACCATAATTCTGGGATAAAAAGTAACCTATTTCCTTTTTTAGTATTCAGACTTTCATGGCAAATAAAATAAATATTTTTCTCTTCGAAAAATATCGCACGATTTAGACATCGACTACAAAAATATCACTATGATGATAGGATAACACAATAACATCATATTCTATATATGATGTTGTGTTATCCTATCTATATTAATATTTGAATAAGAGATCGGTTCTACCAACAAAATTTTCGCGATAATTCTTTTTCCCTACCACGTCAAAACAATATAAACTTTAGCCCGAATTATACAATATCGTCAATAGTATATTACCCCTCTGTCCCGCAGTATTTCCACAAAAGATAAATATTTTCGCTTTTATAGTGCGAAATTATCTTAAGTACTTAGGTAGGTACTATTTTTTAAATCAGATCAATAAATCAATCAACTCGACACTACTGTATCTTGTCAAAATTGATCTCAGATAAAGTCGCCAATAAATGGCTAGATCAATCATGGTACTTTTAAGATATTAGGTCACTTATTATCGAATGTATATCCGCGACAGGAATGGACCATACTTTCCCACATACATATTTAACTAAGATAGAATGCGCAAACATTCAAAAACCCTAAAACAGTAATGTAGGGTCGTATAGTATTTTTAAATGTCATATATTTTTATCTGTTTACAATCCTAAAGTGACGGCAGATTTGTATATCCTAACGACACATCACACTAATGTAATTAATTATAATAAGAGCATGTACTTGCGCAAGCGGTAGGCTCGGATTTGCAAAATATTGCGGCCTCGGCGTGCGCGCCGCGCCGTATATAACTCGGGCGTCTCGCAGGGAGACGCATCAGTACCGCCACTGTTCCCCATCTCAAACAACCAACATGAAGGCTTTTGTGAGTATACAAGTGTCTTGGTTGTTGGGACAAAACGCTTTTTGGGTGATATAAAAGTATTAGACACAGTGATTGTGATGGATGCGTGTTTAAGATATCGAAGAAAGTTTTACTAGGATTTTGATAAATGAAAGTGTTAAAAGATTCAAAAACTTAAGGAAGCTCCCTATTCCACAAAGATGGAATTCTGATAAAGCTAACCCATGGCAGCTGTGATTGTTGCCTATTTGTCTTTAATGTAAACTTTTTTCCATGTTTTTAGTTGACCAGTCTAACTAGTAATTACTGTAAGCGAAGCCTGTGTTTTCTTTTCATAATTTACTGAAATAAAGTATAAAATATAAAACCAACTTCAGACGCAGATACTAATTTTTTTGTTTTGCTTTTATTTTGGATTCTATTAGATTCAGAGAGATTTATAATAAAAATCACTAAGATTTCTATTTATTACAAAGATTTCTATTTAATACTATTGGGATCCGAGCCCGTGACCTTTGGATATATAGATTGCTAGAACACTATAAATAGCGACCTGTCGAATAATTGTATTATATATATAACTATATAATTAAAAAAAAACTTTTAGTATTTAAAAAAAAAAAGTAACCAAGTCAATCTTAACGATTTAGTCTGACGCTGTCTTTTGTTTCAGGCTTGCATCGTCCTCCTCGCTGCCGCGGCGCTCGCCGCCCCGGAAGGCCAGCGCGACAAGCGCGGCCTGCTCCTCGGCCACGACTACCACGGCCACGTGCTGGACTCGTACCACTCGCTCGACCACGGCCTGTCCCTCGGCAGCTACTCGCACTTCGACTCGCACTACGACCACGCGCCCATCATCTCGCACGCGCCCGCTAAGATCATCTCTATCAACAAAGTCGTCGAGATTCCTAAGGTGAGTTGCTGCGATAGTTTGTTATTTTCTTATTCGCCCTATTTTATTATAAGAGGTGGCCCCATGTCCGGCTCTTTTAATTTCTTCAAAATTAAGGGGTTATTTACATTATTAAACTAACCACATATATACCAAATGTGGCACCCATATTATGAGTCTTACGTTTCCAATAATAATCAAGATCCTGACCGTTGAACATGCACCATGAATATTTTCAAATAAAAAAAATTAAACTTCTGCTGCTACTACTAATATAATTCCTTATTGTGCTACAGAATCAATCAACCACTTTGAATGCATTCTTCAACACTTCCACAAGAGAAGCCTTCAGCATCACACTTGTAGCCTTTCACATAAACATCATCACGTGATTATTTGGCCAGAACCTGTTGTGTTAACTAATATCCCTTCATTTCAGGTGGTGGAAGTGAAGAAAGTGGTATCCATCCCGAAGGTGGTGTCCGTCCCGCAGGTGGTGAAGGTGTCCAAGATCGTGTCTGAGCCGCACGTCTCCTACGGCTCCTACGGCTCCTATGGCTCCTACGGCTCCGGGTGGTGGTGATCTGACCAAATATTAGCAATAAATCTAGTTTAATACATTCCATTCGTGTTATTTTACCCTACCCTACCTATAATAAGTATTTTCATATAGGCTGTCATTCCCATAATCCTCAAGGTGCACCTCCTTTATTTACTTCAAGTTGGAACTTGTGAAAAGGTAAATAAATAAATAAATAAAATTCTCCAGACTGACACACCAATTTCCTAGTTTCAAACTAAGCTTGTGTACTATGGATACTAGGTGTACGGATTACATACTTAAATATGTTTATAAACATCCATGACAGACGAATACAAATATCCATGTTTATCACACGAAACATTTGCCTCTAGCGGGATTCGAACCCGCGACCCTTGGTTTCGTGGCTAGGGTCTCTGACCATTCGACCAACAGGCCAGTTACATTCTAGTGTGTTCAAAGTGATGACAACGTCGCCTACACATTTGGCTAATTGACTAAAATTATTTTTCGATACATGTATAAATATTCATGGATAATCTAACTGACAGATTAAATATAATCTATTTTTATCATCCTGGAAAGTTCCATATTATTAACCTTGTATTCAATATACCATTCGTCGCCCAAGCTGTCGGTACACAATCTCTTTACAACATTTCTTTACGTCATGCTGGACACGAAGCACAGTTTGTACATTATTTTTAAAGTCACACCCATGGTCACATGTTAGTCTGGGCAACATAAGACTATGAGTGAGATGATGACACAAAGGAATTAAACAAAATTCAATGAATGATTAAGAGATTGTGAGGTTAATAATAAATACATAAATAAATAAATAAATTCTTGAGACTGGCACACCAATTCCCTAGTCCCAAACTAAGCTTATAAGCTTGTGCTATGGATACTAGGTGAACGGATAGAAATACTTAAATACGTTTATAAACATCCATGACTCGAGTACAAACATCCATCTTCATCACACGAAATATTTGCCCCTCGCGGGATTCGAACCCGCGACCCTTGGTTTTGTGGCCAGGGTCTCTGACCACTCGACCAACGGGCTAGTTAATAGAATGTTGTACATTGGAAAACGCACCAAGTAATCTATAGCAATGTATTAATTACACAGTTAATAGTACCTGCGTGTCATTGCGCCCTGACCGCCTGCCCTTTAGGTTGCGAAACAGTGGTGTATTCTAGGAAGTTTATGCAATGCAGTATTCTATCTACATCAAAATCTATTAAATAAATGTTCAATTACGGAGTCTTCGCGTAAAATATATGCTGATTTTATACCATTAGTCGCCTTTTACGACATGCTAGGCAGGAAACACAGTTGGCATATTCTTTTTAAGTCCTAGAACAACATAGGACAATGGGCTGGGTTAAATGGAGAATTGTGAAAAAGTAGTGACATAATGGTATATGGGGTTGTCGATGTGATTGTGTAGGCGACAAGCTAGCCACTTGTCTAAAATCTAACCCAGCCTAGTTTTATATTTGGCTGAATGTGGTTAAAGGGGCTTGCTGCCCCTTTCACTCTGCCTACCCCTTCAGGGCTTATGGGTGTGATGTTATGTGTATGTGTGCGGTGTGAGTATTTGCTGATTTTGTTTATAGATACATACATTACACAGAGTTTTAGGAGCAATCGGCTCCTTAAGCCACATTCAACCAAAAGTTGAGTTGATTGGGACATTGTAAAAAAGTTGTGACGAAGAAGTGGCTAGCTGTCGCCTATATAGTATGCAAACCAATATTCATCATTAGTCGTTTTTTAAAAGATGCAAGGCAAGGATCACGGTAGGTACATAATTTTTGAGTTTCAGATCAACATGGAAACCTTTTTTTTGTTCTATTTTTACATGAGAGAATCCCTCCGGATTTCTGTCTGCCTCGGGAGGAGCAGAACGGGATATGTCCGACTTGCACGGACTAAACCCCCATGGTAGCCCGAGATCAGCGCCGTGTTGAAAGACCCGGGTACCCTACCGGACGGAACTCGGCCAGTTGACTAACATGGAACCTAGACTAACCTAGAATATAAATAGATTAGCTCAATTATTGTATCTGCTATCTCTTCGAGAAGGAACTGTAAGCAGGAAGCATCGTAACGTAACCAAGCAACAAATACATAAGTAGTATTAATCAATACTAATACGATTCTTTATTAGTTATTTATTAGTATTGACTCATACGTTATTTATGTACTTATATACAACCCTATACGCAACATATAGTCGTAACATTCACATTTAAAAGAGATTTAAAGCTTGCTATAAATCAGTCAAAACTAAATAAACTTATATTGTTTGCTTATTATTATATTATAGTGTGATAAATAAATAAATTCTCCAGACTGACACACCAATTCTCTAGTTCCAAACTAAGCTTATGCTTGTACTATGGATACTAGACGAACGGATAGACATATTTAAATACCTTTATAATCCATGACTCGAGTACACATGTCCATGTTCATCACGAAACATTTGCCCCTAGCGGGATTCGAACCCGCGACCCTTGGTTTCGTGGCCAGAGTCTCTGGCCTCTCAACCAACGGGCCAACGGGCCAGTCAAATCAAAAAAAGTAAAAAATAGTGATTAAATCAGTAGTCGCCGTTTATAGGAGGGTATATAAGTTGGTTGGGGCTACTTAACTGAGCAAATACTACCCTCTCGCAAAATCATCGTGAACTGAACGAAATGAACGAGCACTCTCTATTACCGTACGAAACACCACAGGTCGTGGTACGACCTGTGGTGTTTCGTACGGTAATAGAGAGTGCTGGAGGGCCAAGTCAACGCAACATCGATTACTGAATTAATAAAACACATTGTTTAAAAATATATAGTAGACCTACTATAGGATTAGTAGTAGGGAAACTATTGAAAGGGACTACTCGGGGATTATGGGCGTGATGTTATGTTATGTTATTTATTAACAGTTTCGCTAAATCTCGATTTGACTATGATCCTAGGATCTTAAGCGTATCTGGACAACAACGGGATAAAGCCTTCGAAAGAAGAACTACTTTAATTGCAATCAAATTGATAAATTCAAATGCAAACCACCATGGAAGGCAATTTTAATGTAAGCCGGTGGGTACACTCGCATCTTTCGTCATCGCTGCGCGGGCGACCCCCGTGAACCCACTGAGAATTTGTAATGTCTCCGATTTGCGTACATTACTTATACATAAAGTACTCAGATCATGTATTTATAGTTACAGTTTGTGTACTTTGCTTTTTATGTGGCAACACGAAAGATTTGCCTTGTGCTCAAGCAGTACACTGTACCCATAAAAAATATTATACGAGTATAAACAATTAGGATTATTTTAAACACGGACTGTTAAGAGATAAATAGTTTAATAGCTAAAGATACAAGTTGTGTATATTAAAACTCGAACACACCTCAGATTTTTTTTAAATATATGTAGGTACAGATTTACTAGACATACCCAATATCGAGATATACTATAGACAGGCCCATTGGTCGAGTGGAGACCCTGGCTACGAAACTGAGAGTCGCGGGTTCGAATCCCGCTAGGGGCAAATTTTTCGTGAGATGAACATGGACATTTGTACTCGAGTCATGGATGTTTATAAACGTATTTAAGTATATCTATCCGTTCACCTCTATCCATAGGACAAGCTTATAGCTTAATTGGTGTATCAGTCTGAAGAATTTATTCCTTAACCAGCTGTGATGTAAGACAGATCGATAGCTTCGTGTAACTTTTGTTTTCCATAAACACACACCTAATAATGTAACCGACCTGTGTGTTACTACAATTAAATAACTTATGTCATCAAAACATCAACCAGTATCATTCAACCATCACGATACTACATTTCAAAGATTTAGGTACTACTAATCTTTCTTAATATATATAAAATAAAGTTGCCGCAATCAATGGATAATATAATACTTTTATATTATCCATTGATTGCGGCAACTTTATTTCTTCATTTGCCAAACTACCGTGGCATTGTCAGAGATAATTATTATTGAACAGAATTCTACAAGTATAGCTGGACCATTTAGATAAATTTTACTGAATTCATTATGTACGAGTATATTGATAAGTACTGCACCTAGCGCAAATACAGTCCCGTAGATCTTATTTATTTAATTGTAATTACAACTCTTTTTGGTCTTGCAAATCTTTAATCACAATACATTACTTTTTCGGGCAATTTGTTCACCAAGTAAAGATGATGAATGGTCCAGAAGCGAAGGTCAATGTTGTTACGGCAGCGACATTGGAGGCATCGGGCCCAAGTTCAAGACTTACTCAACGAGGTTGCGTAACGAGCGGCGCCGGGGGCCGAGCGGCGCCGGGGGCCGAGCGTAGTGCCACCGAGGATGCAGGTACATGTCGAGTAATTATGTAAGTGTCGTCGAATTCATTGGGGTAATTTAGAAATGTTGTATTCACTAGTTTCCGTGTTAAAATTGTGTCCTGGCCTGATACAACTTCATCCTGATTAAAAAAAATAATCAATTCCTTGTTTTCTAAAACATAGCAATCACGCCCATACTCCTCTAAGGGGTAGGCAGAGTCAAAGAGGCAGCAGGCCCCTTTAACCTCATTCAGCCAAAAACAAAACTTGGCTGGGTTAGATGGAAAATTGTGAAAAAGAATCGCCTACACAATCACATACCCGATATACCATTAGTCACCCTTTACGACATGCTAAGCAAGAAACGCAGTTGGCACGTTCTTTTTAAGTTCCAGTTGTGTTTTCTAAGATCACATATTTTCAAATTTTGCACCACCATGCCCCCTATCTATACCATAAATTAACTTGACAAGTAATTAGATACCTACTATAAAGATGTAAATGTTCGAAAGTTCAGCAGATTTTACTGCAAAAACTTCATTAACGATTTAAAAAAATATAGGTTGGAGATGAAAAGCACAGCCATTAAATGATATCTCTTAGTCCTCATAAGCAAATGGACGGTAACGGTCCATCATCGACCACCTTGCTTTATGACCTTGTCAGCATTAGTCTTAAAATTATTATTAGCATGCCTAAGACAGACGACCTATCGCTGTTTCAGCCTAGCATAGTCGTTTATACTAATATTATAAAGCTGAAATGTTTGTTCCTTTGATTGCTTGCACGCGCTAATCTCAGGAACGATTTGAAAAATTATTTACGTGTTAGATAGCTCATTTATCGAGGACGGCTTTATGCTATATAGCAGCGCGGCTTCACCCGCGTAGTTCCCATTCCCGTGGGAATACGGGGATAAAATATAGCCTATGTTACTTGTTGATAAAGTAGCTTTCCACTGGTGAAAGAATTATTCAAATCGGTCCAGTAGTTTCGGAGCCTATTCGATACAAACAAACAAACAAATCATTCCTCTTTATAATATTAGTATAGATAACATTAACTATAAACGCGGGTGAAACCGCAGGCGCAGCTATTTTGTCTATAGAGACGACTCTCAAAATAGTGAGTTCTGCGCAATATGGATTGATCTAAATGTGAACGTTTACGATCAAGTTTCGCAAGTAGGCCGGTAGGTACCGCGCGCAACATTGATGCCGACAGGCGATGACACCGCGTAAGTGCCACCAATGCCGCAACACCAATCGACTGTGGAATTCTGCTCAAAATAATTTGAACACGTAAATAAGACTCAGTTAAATTATCTTGGATTCATTTGGTGTTAGATATATCTCGACATTATAGAATGGACAGTTTCAATTCGCGACTTTGTCCACTTAAAAGTTTATTGAACGTTCCCCAGAAGCAAAACGGATCTTAAAGATAGTTAATACCAGTTTTATTGTTCAGTTGTCTATGAATTCAATCATGAACGTGCAAGAGTTAGTTAAGATTTAAAATTATTTACATATAGACCGACGCTGATTTCAAGTATTTCATCACACAATACTAATGTATCTTATTAAGAATCAAAGTATTCATAGTGTTTTTCTTGAAATGCAATCATCGTTATGAATTAATGTAGTCAAATGGGCACATCCCGGTAGATAAATTGAGGATTGCGAGCAAAAACTGCGGTCAACTCCTTCAAATACCTTTCGTACCTATTTAGTATCTGGGTAAAGTTATTTTCGAAGATATCCGAAACATCTTCATGTGTATGTCATTCAGATTTTAGACTGCTGAAAGCAATAATATACCTAGGTGCGTATTTATTGATAGATTTCCATCTAAATCTATACTTATAATAAATTCGTAGAGAAGTCAATTCTGTACATGAAATATATTTTCAAAATAACTATCTGGGGGTGATTAGTGATCGATACTGATGCCAAAAATGCAATCAGTAAAATTTTTGTCTGTCTGTCTGTCTGTATGTTCCTTATAGTAACAAAAACTACTCGACGGATTTTAACGAAACTTGGTACAATTATTCTTCATACTCCTGGGCAGGTTATAGTATACTTTTCATCACGCTACAATCAATAGGAGCAGAGTAGTGAAGGGAAATGTTGGGAAAACGGGAGAAGTTAGAAATTTTTTTAAGCTTCCGTCGCGTGTGCAGCCTTAATGGTTAAAGTTACATAGAAATCATGTATGACGGAAATAGTGTTTATAAAAGTAACCATAAACGCGGGTGACACTGCTGGCTCAGCTAGTATTAATATAAAATAGTATTATAAACATAAATCATGTACCCACTTAATAACGAACGCACGAGTTCCAGCGCTATTTAAACAATAACATACCTATATCAAAAGTGTAAACGTAATATACCTATCAATTATACAATAAAGTTCATTAGCGCGTTCAAAATAGATCTACCGCTAAATTTGGCGTTAGATGAAAATCGTGTAAAAGTAGTGACAAGTGGCTAGCTTATCGCTTACACAATGACGAACCAAAAACATACCCCAAGGAACAGTTGGCTCATTATTTAAGTCCTTGTTCAACATGGGACTATTATACGGTACAAAGATGCGTTTAGCAAAAGTGTCGCGACCTACACAGCAAATGGCCGGCTTCGTTTTACTAACCAATAAATCTCGTGACACATGTTACAAATTGTCAATTATAAGCGAAGTTTCGTTTAACTAGACCAGTGGAGCGTGTCGTCAGAACCGCGTGCGCAGTGCTGCGCGCGCGCATGCGGAAGGAAGCGCCGACGCACTGTCAACTGAATATGTTTGAGCCATTGAAAGTATACATATAGAGCAGTGATCAGTGGCGGACTAAGCCTGTTTTAGGCCTGGGGCGGCAAAGGGCTATGAGGTCCTAATAGGGATACAAGCCGTGTTGCTTACCCGAAACTGTTTGATATAGGATGATTACAGGAACTTGGAGATAATATGAGGCCCCCCAGGAGCAGCGGCCCGGGGCGGACCGCCCTATCCGCCACCCGTTAGTCCGCCACTGGATGTGATTAATACTAATAGAAAGAATAAATAAAGATGTCATTAAAGCATTATTACAATCATGACGAATGAACGAATTAAATTACAAAATAGGTAGGAACAGGGGCAAGGGATAGACTAAAGCCATGTTCAGCATTTCCTATTTTAGGTAAAAAACTGAATAATTTTTTTTTACAGGAAAGGAACACGCGATTGTGATTTATGGCCGTTCAATCGTTTACGTAAACAATCAATTAAGGTTGTATTGATATTAATAAAACATCTTATTATAAATGTTAATGTTACCTAATGTAAGAGTATGCTATTGAGTTAACCTAGGTATATATGCATGTATATATTTCCATGACTATTAGGTACAGGAGAAAATATAGGTAAGGAATGATATTCATCGTTTTGGAGGTTCGATTTGTCTTTTATGTGACATTTATACTAAAAACCATATGAATCTTTTTATAATATATTTAGATAATGTTACTGCACACCAAGTTGAAAACAAGCCAGGCAAATTAAGCATCATGTTTGAAACCAGGTTGATGTTTATTCAGTAAATAATTAAAAGTAAAACAATCAAACAATCAAAGTAAAAAAGAATTCAGCCTGCTTGACTTTTGGCTTCACACCAGTGATTGGTATTTATTATTAATTATTAGTTATGTACGTTTTATTGTTTGGTATTATCAGCTCTGTATGTATACTACCCCTGCGCGGTGCATAGGAGGCGAAAGGGGCGCGCGCGCATCGCACAGTAGCGCACGCGCACCGCCGCGGGACGGACCTTGACATGGACGCCTTTGTAAGTCATTCACTATTGAAATATCTAGTTTTTCCTGTATATCCTATATCTATTTAGATCAACTAGCCTTTATAATCCATTTAAGCTAGCGGTGGTTGAAAAACAACACTGGCAAAAAGCCAGTGGTGCCATGGTCTTTTCTGCGCCCAATTGGGTCTTTTTAAATAAATTGTATTTATCAAATATCGTTAAAGGCGTCTAATGGTGTGTCGCGTATTACGTATGCGATTGTATAGGCGACGAGCTAGCAACTTTTCACAATTTTCCATCTCAATCCAGTTTTGTTTTTGGACTTGTCACCCCTTTAAATCTGCCTAGCCTTTCGAGGTGCTGTTAGCCTCTCCTACTTATATTGCATGCTTACAAACTCCACGTCCGTAACAGGACGGGCAGAGGCCAAAAGCTTTAACCAAGTTTATCCTAAGAAATAAAATTGTGAAAATTGGCGTCAAGTACACAATACCCAGGCAAGGAACACAGCTGGAATATTCTTTTTATGGCCACACCCTTTCTGTTTATATTATTGATATTTGTAGTAACTCTATAAATAAGGTCTTATCAGCTATGAAGAAGTGAAGGGTGCTTTTGTTCCTTTATAGTTACAGTTCAGTACATTATGGCCTTTTGTTATATGTAGTATTTGGAAAGAAACGTTACTTTGACTTTAAATTTACGACCATGTGCTTAGAATTAGCTAAACAAATCTGAGGCATCAATCAAACCTAAGTTTAAGAAAGGTGCCAAAATTAAAAATAATAGGAAAATCATGATAACATAACATAACATAACATAACATCACGCCCATGATAGGCATGATGGCTAGTTCGTCGCCTACTCAGTCACATACCCAAAAGCCCGTAAACCATTAGTCGCCTCTTACGACATGCTAGGCAAGAACCACAGTTGGCACATTCTTTTTTTTTGTCCCAGATCAACATGGGCCAAGTCCCAGACCAACATGGGACAAAAATCATGATGATAATTTAAAAATCAGGCGTTCACATAATTATGGCATACATTAAAATATTATTATTGTGTATCATCTCTCGACTTTTGCCAATTGAAATGAAATGAAATGAAATGAAATGAAATGAAATGAAATGAAATGAAATGAAATGAAATGAAATGAAATGAAATGAAATGAAATGAAATGAAATGATCTTTATTTATATAGGCTTACAAAAAGCACTTATAAATCGTCAGAACAAAATAAATATAAATATAAACCGGTTCAAACAGCAGATTCTACCGAGAAGAAACCGGCAAGAAACTCGATAGTTACTCTTTTAAATGCCAAGACTTAATAGCTATTATGTAGTTACAATATTTTTTTTTGTCAATTTAAATCTATCAGTGCAGACGAACAGCCCATTATGCGACTGGCCATATATTCTTATCATTTAAATAATCTTCTACCTTATAGTAGCCCTTTTTAATCAAACAAGTTTTAATATATAATTTAAACTTATGCTCAGGTAGATCAGTGAGACTTTGTGGCAGCTTATTAAACATTTTGATACTTAGACCAATAAAAGAATTACCACTTCTATGAAGTCTATAACTTGGAACAGCAAGCTTGTGTTTATTCCTAGTGTTAAAAGTATGTGTATCTGATTTTTTAGCAAACATGTGTATGTTTTTGTACACATACATGATACAGTCCAGAATGAACTGCGAGGCTATTGTTAAAATATTGATTTCCTTAAATATTTCTCTAAGTGAATCACGTGGTCTGAGGCCGTATATGGCCCTGATGGCTCTTTTCTGCAATATAAAAATGGCTTGAATATCGGCCGCAGATCCCCACAGCAGCAGACCATATGACATCACACTGTGAAAGTAACTGAAATATACCAACCTTGCCGTTTCAATATCAGTTAGACTCCTTATTTTTCTCACTGCATATGCAGCTGAACTAAGTCTCCCTGCCAGGGCAGCAATATGGGGAGCCCATTGAAGTTTTGAATCTATTGTGATTCCAAGGAACGTAGTAGAATTAACAACTTCAATAGGTTCATTATTCATAATAATATTAGTGTCAATTTGCCTTACATTGGGCATTAAAAATTTAATTATTTTTGTATACTAGCTAATGGTGATACTCATCGGCGTTCATGCTCCATCGTCCTCACGATGATCGTAATTAATACGTAATGTTATGCAATTCGTTCGGCCTTCCTGCATGTAGCGCATTCGAGAACGAAAACATTGTTACGAAAGAAAAAATGCTCAGTTTTCTTTTCCTCATTAGCAGCACTTGAGTTAATATCTGTTGTGCGGGTTTGATATTAATCGCTTCGGGACTAATCGTCGTAGGTAGACATATACCTTTGAGTGTATTGCGACTTGATTATATATGTATGTACCTACCTATCGCCATGCCCGTGCTAGGTTTAGCTTGGGACTCTTCTGACTGGCTCGATGGCGCATTCGGTTGTGACCTTGCCCCATGCGCCAAGAGTTGTGGGTTCAATCCCAACCCAGGACAAACATTCGTGTGATGAATACTTGTGTTTGTTCTGTGTCTGGGTGTTAATATCTTTTAGTCAAGTATATATTTGTAATACCACTGTTGTTTCTGATATCCGTAACACAAGTGCTTAAGCTACTTAGCTCGGAGTCAGATCAATGTAGGTATGTGATGTCGTCAGATATTTATTTATTATTTATTTATTATTCTAAGAATTAGTTCAACCTGGCATACTACAACTATGCTTACTGTGTATATGTTTTGCTTATTTCGTAAGCTGAATGATTTAATTAGGTGTCATTAGGTACAGGATAATTTAAATACTAATGCTCATTATCATGCAGTATGTGGGAGCTTAATAAGAGACTGAAGCATCTAAAAACAAAAGGAACGACAGGTGACTACAATAGTACGATAACAGCTGTTATGGATGGCACATAGGGAATCAGGTGGTTTTTCACAGTTTATATTGACCAGTGCCTATAGCAATCGCCCCATGTTAGTTTGGGAGCTTATTGCAATAGTGTTGCAATTGCCGGGTCCGGGTGCTACTTATGAGTGTATTATGTTGGTATACTCAGAAGTAAGATCCGGCCGGTGTATTCCATCACACACTCATATTAAAACGTGGGTCAAGGGTCATAACATGTGGTGCCTGTGCCCCTATGCAAGCTTTCCAAAGGACCGGGAAGGTAACACTTCCCGTGATATCCAAATGTAGACAACATATAATAATAATAATAGTGCCAAGAAGTTAAATGTATGCTGTGGTTTTCACCGCCAGTCTTGGATTGGATAGTCACGGAAACTTTTAAGAGGAAGTCAAGTTGTAAGATATTTCCTATACTTGCAGATGCCATTATTCGTGCTCTCGCTGTGCGCGAGCGTCCGCAGCGAGCCGCTCCCCGAGGCCGTGCAGCGGCGCAGCGACGCGGGCGTGTACGCCAGCGGCTACTCGCGCGGCTACGAACCCGTCGCCTTCGCCGCCATCCCGCTGCACGCGCCCATCCCTGTTCAGTACGTGCGCATGCTGCCTGCGCGCGCGGTGCCCCCGCCCCCGCGCCGAGATCAACTTCGCTACGCGCCCAGCGCCAACCGGCCCACCTACGCGCTCCCGCCCCAACAACACTTCGAGGGATACCCCCAGCCCAACAGATACGCGCCCTACGCCGGGTCAATGAACTACGTCGTCTACGCTGACGAGGACCCCGAAGAGACGGCCGCCCCCTCCATCCTGTACGCGCGCCCCAACCCCTCCGGCGGGTACACGTACCGTAGAAAACCCACCAAGAAACGGAGCCCGCCAAAGCGACCGACAGACGAACCTATTCTCATAAGAGTACATAAGTATAGAATAATTAGGGACCGGTAAATTAATTGTGATATAGAACGAAGACGCCCTAGGCGGAGGCATACTTTTAAGCAAATTGTCCGATCCAGTTGAATTCGAGACTGAGTTTCCATTTTATTGCTGTGTCAACAGTGTTTAATGAATGCTTATTTATTTACAAAACAAGGATATGAATTTCCAATGAAATTAAAATTACTTAGAATTATCCATCACAATTTGCTTAAGATGCCCTAGGAATATATAAATGCTGTCAATTTTCTGCTTCCTTCATATTTTTTCCACCATCGCGGTTCCGAAAAACCTACAGCTTTGCCATTTCAATCCTGTCACCGCAAATGGTTCAAAGTGTATCCGCTTACTTCTCTCTCATCTGTACAAAAAACGCTTCAAACTGAAGTGAATCTGTTAGTCAGTTTGATCAATTCTTTTATGGCTAAGCGATCAGTGAATTTGGCGCACTGAGTACTGAAAAACATGGAGACGACATAATGTTCTATACGAACAATCTGCTATACAAATATGATTAATATCGACATTGTACTCATAAACCTCTATCTATATCTTTTTAACAAGTCTGCATTACTGCATGTAAAAAGAGACAAAAATATATTTGACTTAACTATTTTCGGTAACATCATCAAGTGACGTCATAGAAATACAAGTGAAGCTGGCTTACCATTTTGGTTTCTCGCTTTAAGTTGTCAATGTCAGTTGAATTTGCGGTGTATTGTGCCAATATTGATAAAATTTGTAATTATAACTTAATCTAACTTGTAAAATTCAAAAACATAGTCTTAAATAAATTGTTCAGAGACCTATAGTATGTTTATTTACATAAAGTGGAATGACACTATACAAAGGCGCCATATTTGTTTCTCACTCAAATTTGGGCTTAAATTTTTCGTAGTTAGATCATCTCCATTAGTTTCAGTACTCAGAGATTTGGCGGATTAGTTAAGGCATCGACTGGTGGAATACACTTAGTTTCTTTTTCGGTAGTCCTGATTCGATGTTTGAGTCGTGTATATAATAATTAATAGGAAAAAGCGAATTGCACGTTTATTAATAAGCGACCAAGCCGAACTGGCGCGAATCAGTTACAATTTGGAGTGAGTTTGATAAAGATCCCGGACACAAACTAAGTAGATATAAGATTTGCATTTCCATCCCAATACTATTCTTGCTTCAAGCAATCAGAGGACTGGAATCTAACTAATTATTGCTGGCAATAGCATTTTAAGATTCGTTGCGTCATTTAATATTATTTGTTCAGATTTTAATAAAACAAAAATATTCGTGTTATCTTCAGCCTTTAGGCAGTTAAGTATGTACGTATAATTATTATGCACCAAATTAATAATAGCTAAATATTGTCATGTCGATGTTTTGAACACACAAAAAGCGTCTCACATGACAATATTTAGTTTACCTTATTACAAATCTGGTGCAGTGGACCTTAAGTACCTATTATCTTTGTACATTTAATTGAGGAATTAACTGTTATTATAATTTAAACACACGACTGATATGTGTAATTTATTTTAATTTTAATTTACTGAAATGTAATTACGTTACTAAATGTTAAGAAGCATTTAATAAATGTACTTACGTTCTAATATGAAAAGTTTTTTATTCATCATCTTCGGTGTTGAAACATGTTTCAGTTGTAATTGGGTAAGTATAACATAAACATTTAAGCTTTTGGCTCCGGAATGCACCCTTTAAGTTCCTCGTTGGTATTTCCATGTCGCTATAGCCATAATTGAATTGCTGAAAAGGCCAAAAAGGCAGAATTGTTGAAAAGATATATCTACCTACCAAAAAACGAACACGTACTTACGAAACGTGTTGTCATTTTTTTTTAATTGAGCAAGCTGAGATGCTCGTCCGTGACAATTCCTAATTCTAAAACTTTAAAAATGCTCAGGGTATCTTTTGTTAGTCTAAGTATAAATTGAACTGAAAAGGTCATAGGTCCTTACCAATATTATGGCCTGGCAGGCTACCGCGGAACGCCGGCCACAGGTTGACTAGTTAACTATCCTTATTGATATTAGCCGCCGAGATAGAAATCAGGTAGGAGGATATTAATATTTTATATTATTGGTTATAATTATAGCCATATTAGATATAAAATAGTTAGTTAGGCAGTCTTTATGTTGCCATACAAGTAATTCCTCAAAATTAAGTTTGACTGGCCCGTTGGTCGAGTGGTCAGAGACTAGTGAGACTTCTAATCCTGCTAGGGGCAAATTTTTCGTGTGATGAACATGGATATTTGTACTCGAGTCATGGATGTTTATAAACGTATTTAAGTATGTCTATCCGTTCACATAGTATCCATAGCACAAGCTTATAAGCTTAGTTTGGGACTAGGGAATTGGTGTGTCAGTCTGAAGAATAAAAAATAAAAAAAGTCTGTATTTATTTCAATTCATTCCCACATAACTTTATGGTCAGTAAAAAAAGGGCTGGTAAGATGTCACGGGGCCCTCGGTACTCGGAGGCCCGCAAGCGGAGGATCTTAGCTCTTCAATTGAAATTGAATTACCTATTACCATTGACCGAAGACCTTAACCTAATAAATTACTGTGAGCCTCAAATTATATATTTTGCCACTGCATACAGGTACAATATCAATCCGGTTAACACTTTCATCGGTTCGACAGTAGGACATTCAATTGACTGCTAATTTAATATCGGACGGAAGCACTCGCGTGACTCGCCGCTTCAGTGCATGGTCCGTACGGAAATGGCTCTATGTCGCTACACGCGACTTGTCCAGCTAGCTCGCCTGCCGTGCCTCGGAGACAGTATGTACTGTCTAGTTACATAGTTGGTAAATAATCCATTTAATTTCTGTGAATATAGGTATATAATTATTAGTGTAAACTCTATATAACGACACTAAAGGGACTGTACATTTTATGGCGTTATAGAGAGTTGCCGTTAAATGGAAAGAAGAAAAATAACAATTTTAATTAATTTTACTAGCAATGTTAAGTTTGAAATTTTGTGAGCAACTAATAATATGATAATGTATTAAGTCCATGACTTCTTATTTATTAGTCATGGTCAACAACAGTCTACACATGCAATCCCAATTTTTAAACAAAAGAAAGAATTTCTTAGATAGTTTGTATGATGCCGAAAGTCGAGTTTGTTACAGGCTAGGATAATAAAGCTACAAAAAAACGTAGGTAGACAGCTGCGCGGTTTTCACTAATGTCGGGAACTAAAAGTACTTTTTAGTACTTAATTGTTGACGTTATTGAGAGTGAATTATTGTATCGAAATAAAGCTGAACCAACCAAAGACGAGTGATTTCGACGCTTTAGGGAGTTTGTCATTAAATCGAGTGACTTTACATGGAGTTTACACTGTATAATATTTTGTAGAGAAAGCACCAAAACTTTGATTCTATCAAAAAAAAAAAGTGATGTTCATACCGTGCATGTATTATGACAATTCACTTTTACTGTAGGTACTTTTCTTAGCAACGTTACATTTAAAAACCCTGAAAAGTTTAATCTCTTGCTCCTGACTATTCTGTAGTTGGCATGGGAACCGCCTTGGGTGGCATACAGGAAATTTCCGGGGTTATATTAAATTATATGGGATAATAGTGGTGTTAGTATAATTATAGGATACCTAGTAGGTATTTTGAATTTTCTACATAAATTTTTCTCTAGTCACAAATGCCTCCCACAGAAATGTATAGAAAAGAAAAGTGTGTATTTTTTGGATTTTTTAAAAATATAATTTTATTTACATACGTAGTGGGTTTTCTAACTTATTACTACAACGAAATTGCTTTTTATTTTTATTTCAAACTAGCAGCGCCTCGTGGTTTTACCCGCGTAGTTCCCGTTTCCATGTTACTTACTAATAAAATAATAGCTTTTCATTGGTAAAAGATTTTTTTTAAATCGGTCCAGTAGTTTCGGATCCTATTCAAACAAATAATCAAATTTTTCCTCCTTATAAAATTTGTGTAGACAGATAAAAAAAATCAATTTTTCAATGATAACATGTCTTGCTCAATTTGCTTTGTTCCCGTTTTGACGCTTCGTAATGTCAGTCTCAGCTGTCAACTGACACTTCTCTATTCTGCAGCTTTCCAAAAATTTGAGGTTATTAATCCGGATCCGAAAAATTATCTCTGAATATCTTTATCAGTTAAAATTGTTTTAGATTTTAACACCGAGCAGTTTCATCAGTAGTGCACTTACCGTGCATCAACTCCTGAGACCAAACAGTACGTAAGTTTTGTTAAACTGCCAACATATTGCGGTACAGATGACCTGAAAGATGTGTCTAAAATAATTTCGTTCGTTTTAGGTAATTGTTGAAGTAAAAATGTCGTTCCCTGATAAAGCGCAGCGAAAACTGTGTTGGGACTCCAGGGATCGGTATTGGGAGTGCCTAGATAGTGAGAATATTAAGGACAGTCTTGAGAAGCCGAAGGCTTGTGCCGAGCTCCGGCGGGCGTTCGAAAAGTCGTGCCCTACCCAGTGGGTCTCGCACTTTGATAGGAAACGAGACTACAATGTGTTCAAAGAAAAAATGCAGAAAGAGGGCTACGAGCCTATACGGGAGAAACCATGAGCGTTGTCCATGTAAACTCGACAGAGTGTAAACACCAGCTGTTACTGTTGATATTTTATTTAATTGTACATATAGATTATGTAGTAAATAATAATTATGATTCTAAATGATATTGGCTTTTATTTTCTCTGTCCTTGGGGTAGCGTTAACTTGCTGTTTGTAATGTTGAGTCTCAATAGGTAATCAGTTTCTTAAATGACAATGTATATAAATTAATTTATTTGGAAACAGAAACAGTTCCTTTGTACTGTTATTTCTTTACAGGCCAGTGTCAAGTATGAATGATGAAGCAGCTGAATCTGATATAATCACAAAAATTGCAATCCCAACTGAAAATTTGCAATTGGAGTTAATTCAGGTGGGGCATTGATGAATTCTATATTTTTTTTATTTCATTGCAATGTAAATTTTATGTCTAGCCAGTGCGAATGTTCATTCTCTAGGCTATTTATTTAGTTCCTGAACCGAATGTGTATTGTACTAATTGCTCTAATAGTCATAATAGTATTGCAAAATGTGTGTTTATTCTAATATTATTTGTTATTTAATTTTAAATATCTATTACTCAAATATTCTATATCTATATCAAATGACTATAATAGTATTCTATAAAAATTGCCTGTGGTCAACTGTTAATTGTATTAATGTATGACTATTGTACACATTCTTTTATTTTTAAATATGTTATCTTTGCTTATTCAAATAAAACAACTATATGTAATTAATGTAGCAATTATATAATATAAACTTATACACTGCATCATAATTTAAATTACCCACTAAATATATTCAATATTATAATGTAAATAATTTCAGGAAGTACTCCACAAAGCCAGAAGTAGTCGAAAAAAGCACAATGAAAATCTGCAATGGAGCGAGATGCTACGTATCATATGGGATCACCTTCAGACCGGATTGAAGAGATTTGATGATCAATTGCTCTGCTCTGTATGCTTCTACACTGTCCTAGAATTTTCACATGAGAAGGAATTTTATTTGACCAAAGTGTTGGAACTTGTCAACAATGAATTAGATATAAGGGATAAATTAAAACTTAGCACAGATCAGAAGCTGCTAAGCAAAACAAACACATTGCAGGTGGTCTCTTTGATGTATGGCATGCTACAGTCTAAGTTTGCAGTCGAAATTTGTCATAAAGAAGTACCAATAGTGGTGGATCTTCTTAATTCATCCCTAGAATTATTAATTGCAATGGCATATGAATATTCTCGTTACACATTTATTGTATTCAAGATATTAAGTTCATACAATATTGTTCTTGGCACAGAATTGGAAAAAGATCTATTTTACAGTGATAATAAGATATTTTTTAAATTGTTAAGCCTAGCAAATCAGAATTGGGAGAATCCTATAACTGGAGTGCGGGACCTGAATAAGACTATCTTCCAAATTGCATTATTAATATGTCCTCAGGATTATTTCACAGTTATGCTGAGTAGATTGGAGAATTCTTTTTATTGGAATAAAGCAAAATATTTGATGGTGGCTGGTATGATAGAGCACCAATGTAATTTAGCTGCTGAAGATAACTGGATTAAAGTTCAAAATCATTGGATTGATGGCCTTCTCAGCAGTTTATTCAAACCAGGACTGGTGTCTGCTGGCGCTGATATGTACTATGCCATTCTAAAAAAACTTCCAAGTGATGATGAGTGGTGCAGTCTTTTTTTAAACGGAATAATGAATGTTCTTCAAGGTACCTCCACCAAAGCAATTGAGAATTTTTGTAACTACTGGTGTTTGACGACATTTAAAAAATTTGCTGGTTTGCCAACAATATTGGTTGATAACTTGCAGAAATTTGAAGATTCAGAAGCAAAGTTGTATAGTAGCCTGTGCGTACTTAAACAAGCAAATAAACTAGGACTTGTTACCAAAGTGTGGAAAGCAGATAGTAATGATTTTGTTAAACACAACATTTTTGCTGGTATTGAACATCCTAACACGCAAATTAGAATGTTGGCATTCGAAATTGTTGCTGTATCTGTGGGGAAGACTATGCCTACTTCTATAGAATATAAGTTGATACTTGATTATTTGAACAATAATATAAATTCTGACTGTACAGTACTGAGGATTAGTATGTTGGGTAACATTAAATGTTTCCTTATTCATCTATGCGCATCGTATATGGATCATGCGAAAAATAGTCAACATGTTGAGACCAGTGATCTTCAGAACTTTTACCAACAGTTGCAAGAATTTATAATTGAATCTATTGATATGGATGGAAACTATCAGAGAAAGATTTCGACGATTAAATTGTGCGACATACTTTTGAGTTCATTGAACGATGTGCCAAAGAAGAGACAGAAGCAGACTACTTCTTCTGGCACAGCAATGATCAGATTTTTAAAGGAAAAAAATTGTTTAATTCTCCTCAATGATTGCTTCTTACTTAAACTGTTTGATCTGTTGAAGGATCCTGCTGATGATATAAGAGAAACAGTCGTGCAGTTACTACTAGATCACTATTCGAAGATGATTACAGCATCTTTGATTAATAATTTGATAGAGGATGCAAAAAATTGTATCCGAGGCAAATTCTTCTATGAAATCAGTTGTGGACAAAGTATGTTCAGATTGATAGCTAGCCTTTTAATAAAAGAGAGCTATGAAGGGACAACTTTTGAAAACATTGATGATGTTTTTAATTTTGCTTTTGATGTCTTAAATTCCGAATATAAATTGAAAAAAGATATAGTGAAGTCAATTGAAGAAGGAAAACAGTTGCATGCATATTTAAGTATTTTGCAAGAGGTACATAAAGTGGCCAATCAGTTTTCGTATGAGATTAAGAATCTTGAAGGGGAAATACCTCAGTTATTGAATATTCTTGAGGAGGTCTCGGATCAGTTTGCGTGGGAGGAGGACCCTGCAGTCAGTTCCGATTTCTCCAAAATGAGCGACATGGTGCAAAGCATCATAGCATCATCCGGATATAATCCTTTAGATGAGAAGGATGTCGCGAAGATATCTGGGCTGCAGCAAATCGTTTTGAATTGCTTATGGCTCAATGTGAAGGTTTGTCGCTTGTCTTATATTTTATATTTATGAAATAAAGCTTTAATCGATGTTATGAATCTACGAATTCTTTAGAAGAGTGAAATAGTATTTTAACTGCTTTTAATTCAAAAATGTTTTACATAAACGTCGTTAATGTAACT